>VMDR010009259.1:0-33966 GCA_007922815.1 Macrotus californicus
CTAGTTAGTGGTAGCCAGAGTTAAGGGGCACACAGCTAGTTAGTGGTAGCCAGAGTTAAGGGGCACACAGCTAGTTAGTGGTAGCCAGAGTTAAGGGGCACACAGCTAGTTAGTGGTAGACAGAGTTAAGGGGCACACAGCTAGTTAGTGGTAGACAGAGTTAAGAATTATACTGGGTGTTACTGATGGTTACAGAGAGCAGATGGACCGCTGTCAGAGTGGAGGCTGGGTGGGACAGGTGAAGGGATTAAGCAAGAAAAAAAGCAACCCCTACAGACACAGACAACAGTGTGGTGATCCCCAGAGGGGAAGGGGGCTGGGGGGAGGCGGAAGAGGGTAAAGGAGGGACGAATGGGGATGGACGGAGACTTGACTTGGGGTGGTGAGCACACAATACAATACACAGATGACGTGTTATAGAATTGTACTCCTGAAACCTATGTAATTTTATTAATCCATTGCCACCCCAGTAAATTCAATGCACATTTTAAAAAGGTCGTGCTGTAGTCCGCAGACACAGTTGAGGACACACAGCTAGTTAAATGTAGACACAGTTGGTTAAGGGTCGCACTGCTAGTTGGTGGTAGAGCTTTGTTACATGACATCACATGGAACTTGACAGCTGGAAAGACTTTAGTCACATGTCTGCTCCCCTTGTTTGTAGACAGGGAAACTTGGCCTCGAAGTGTGAAATGACCTACCCAAGGTCACATGGTGAGTTAGTTTTGTGCTCCCAGGGGACCTTTGGGCTGGAAATTAGGGGAGGTTTATGTCATGCAGGGACACACTAGGAGACCTGCCAGTTGGCTTTGAGAGGAGTGCACCTTGTACCTCGCTTTGAGGAGGGTTGACAGGATTGGCACCTGGTGGGTGTCTGGGCCCAGGGCCCTACAACCAGGGCTGGAGCTGGGGCTGCGGCTGGGGCAAGGGGGAGGCTGCTTCTCTTTACAATACACACACGCAGCAGCAACAGCCTGGGGAAAAACAGCCCAAACAAACTCTCAGGATGTTTTGGACTTAATCCCAGGATCGGAAGCAGCTTGGTAAGATAAATAAGATAAAGTTGGTGTGCCTCTAAGGTTGAGCGATCATATCACTATTGCATTTGAAATATTCATGAGGGCAAGGGAGGTATGAGAAACAGCTACAGAAACACATTCTGCTTTGAAAAGGCAGAACTCAAAGGCATGAAAAATGAATCAGGGGAAATTAATGTTGGGGTGGAGGGGAGGGAGTGGGCTGGTGGGGGGACAGTTGTGGCCCAGAAGGAGTAAGGAAGGAGATGTGGAGATGTTTCAGACGGGGCTGTGATCAGAATTCTCTATCCTGCCTGCAAGATTTGAAATGTCAATCGTTTCATACATCATTTGAAGTCAACACTTGGCCGCAAAATGGATCGTTCTTGCAAGAATTAAAAAGCAGGGTAGGGTGGGGAGTATGAGCCGGGGAGGGCGGTGCTGGGTGGGAGAGATGGAGCAAAATCAGTAATGTGCGCTAACTCCTGTAAGTTACGGATGGATTTCTGGGCTCCGCCGAGGAACGCAGCGCCAAGAGACAGGAATTCATAAACACGGCCCTGCCAAAAATGACTGTGATGTTTTGCACTTCTCTGAACCTCGGTTTCTCCCTGCGTAAAGCCACAGGTTGGTTCGCCTGCCCTCCTAGGTTACTCCCCTCCAGCATTTCGGGGCTCTGATTTTGTGATATACTTAGAAATCAAGGGTAGCAGAAGGCAAATGGTCATGTGTATTCACTGACCGTGGGACATAGTGCTTTTGGTTATTGGAGGCTACTGGCAATGTCCCTCAAGTCTACACCTGTCGGGTGTGGCTCCCTTTAAAGGCAAGTACTTGAACCGTTCTGGAGAGAGATCTGGCAGTAAAGCAAATGAAGTGTGTGTATCCAGAATGGCCCCAGACCAGCGGCATCGGCATCACCTGAGAGCTTATTAGAAATGAAAATTCTGTCTCATTCCGGATCTCCTGAGGTGGATCTGCCTTCTAACAAGATCCCTGGGTGAGCCATGCGCACATTAAAGTCTGAGTGACCCTGACCCAAGACACCACAGTTCTGCTCCTGGATTCGTACACCAAGGGTTTTCGGGGGTGGGGGGCAGATAAATAAAACATGGCGAGTGCGTCAACACCGCTGTGCCGCGGTTAGAAGAACAGACCTGCTGCAGCACAGCTATACGGGCAGATATTACAAACAAAGTGCTGGGGGGAGTCGTGAGGAACAGAATCCGCTCTCAATTATTGGTTAAAAACACATAATACACAAACCAACACAATACATTCAAGCCCCACAAGGGCAGACACTTTTGTCTGTTTTTCACTGTTGTACACCTGGTACACAGTGAGCATTCGATATTTGATGAACAAATGCACTTTACAAGAATATGTACACATTCGGGAGAGAGGAATATAGTTAATGAGCAAGGCGTTTGCTCTCTATGATGGTTCTGTGCCAGCAAGTGAGGGGTAGTTCATTCAACGTTTTGTATCCGCGATGGCATGGAAGCCTAGGCTTATGGGAGGGACGCTGGCCAGGCCAGCTCCGTTTGCAGAGTTTGCCCCACCCTGCAGTGGCTTGGCTGCACAGCCTTGGCCTGTCCAAGGTCCTGCTTGCTTGTCTCTTGGCTTGCCACCTTTCTGCTTTATTGCTAAGGGTTCAGTCTGTTCGTTACTGTAGAAACAGGCTATCCAGAGTCCAAGGCTCACATCACCTTGTTTATGCTCACTACACTGTCTGGACCAGTGGTTCTCAACCAGGGACAGTTGTGCCTCCAGGAGACATTTTTATTGTCGTGACTTGAGTGTGTGTGTGTGTGTGTGTGTATACACAGTACTGGCATCTAGTTGGTAGAGGTCAAGGATGCTGCTAAACTCTCTGCAACGCACAGGACAGCCCCCAAAGCAAAGAATGATTGGGTTCAAATGTCAGTTGTATTGGGGGTGAGAACCTCTGCCCTGGAAGTCAGTGCTCTGTGAGGTCAATTTTTGTAGGTGAGGAAACAGGCATGGAGAGGTTGGGTGACCCTTCCCAAGGCCCATGGCCGATGAGTGACGGAGCTAGGATGTGAACCAAGGGAGGCTGGCACCAGAGCCCTTGCTCGCTCTGACCACTGCATATGATTGCTTCTCAGAAATGGAAAACCCAGGCAAGCAGAGACAGCACAGCTTGGTGCTCTAGTTGGTTATGCTACAACCTAGGTGACCAGCTGTCCTGCTTTGCCCTGAACTGAGTTGTGTCCCAGGATGTGGGACTTTCAGTGCTCCAGCTGGGACATATGGCCACCCCAGTACTACCCATACTCTGTAAACACCTGGGCCTGTGACCTGACCAGTATATTCAGTTTGTTGAGTTCATACATTCTATGTACTAATTGCTATTGTATAGGGATCAAACCTCAGGCCCAAGTTCACCTACAATGACTTTATCATCCATAGTGCTCAAGGCCAACTTTGTCCCTGTCCTGAAAATATTTATCTGTTATGCCCTTGACATTATCATTTTTTGTCAGGGTACATCATCATTTATCCCTAGAGGATTTTTGAGGTTTGTTTGAGAAATATTTCAGTTGGGGATAGTGTGGTAGAGGAAAAATCCCATGGTTTGTTGGCAAGGTCAGAGTACCCATTTGACCTTGAGCAAATTGCTTAGCCTGTCCAAATCTCAGTGTCCTCATTTGCAGAATGAGTTGTTAATAAGAGCCAAGACTGAGTAGTTGTTGTGTACCAGGTACTGCGCCAAGCACTTCGCTTGCGAGTTGTTCGCACATAAGGAGTTACAAGGTTAGCTCATTTAATTCTCAACAGTGGGAGAGGGTAGCTCTTTGGGTTAAGTGGCTAGTCCAGGGAGGCAGCCAGTGAGTGACAGCCAGGATGCAAACCAGACTGTCTGGCCAAAGACCACACTTGTACCGCTATGTAACGTCTCCTGCAGCTGTTGCTGAGATGGAAAAACCTGCCAATTAGGGCCAAAAAACAGGAGGCAGCCTCAAGGGCAGCACATTAAATGTGTTTGAAAAGGCTTGTGTGCTTCACCACCCTCTGAGATCCCTGAAGCACCGATGGTTCCCCCATAACCTGCATGAAGGGTCCCCCCATCAGCTGACCTCACCCCCAGCTCCTCTGCGCCTCGCTCGCTCCCCTCAGCAGCATGTATTTTATGTGATTGTTGGCTTTGAAGTGTGGCTCAGGCCCCAGGAACCTCCTTCTTTCATGGAGAAGCAGAGCTCCAGCCTCCCAAAAGCAGCTGGCCTGCCTGTTCTCGGCCCTACTATATGAGTCTGGCTTGCGTTGTAGGATTTGCGCGTCAGCTTCAAAAGTGCCTGAGGCTGTCCACACAGTGTAGGTACTGGATCTGTTGCTGTGCTTTGCTGGGGCTTCCAAGGACTGGGTCTGCTGGGGAGTAGAGAGGCTGACTTACTTTTTGTCTACTGCTAGACACATGATTCTTGTATGCTAATTATTCTGAAAACAAACAATCGTTCTTGTTTATCGAGCACTTATTTGGTGCTGAGCACTCCATGGAATGACTCTCTCCTCTTCCCTGATGACTACTGGTTACCCTGCTGTCCTTACCTCCCCTCCCCCCGCCCCACCCCTACAGCTAGTAACCATACTCCAAAGGCCTAGAAAACAGCCTGGAAAATGTAGTTTCTCAGTAAGTATTTGTTGAGTGAATAAGTGAGTATGTGTTGAGCTCTATGCTAAACTCATTATCCACTTAAATGTCACAATAATGCTATGGGGCAGGCACAGTTTTTATCCCCATGTTAAAAAGGAGAAAATGTGCTCAGAGAGGTCAAGTAACTTTTCTCCAAACACACAGACAGTAAGTGTCAAAGCAGTAATGCAGACTTAATTCTTTCTCCAAATCCTATACCATTGTCCTACACTATCTCTTATGTATGGAAATATACTTCCAGTATTCTTACATCTATATCTCCATGCCACACCCACAGATATGTGTCCTGTACAATATGTGCATGTCCAAAATGTACACGTATCCATGTGTAAATGTATCGGTCATCTCTAGCTGTGTAACAAGCAACCACAAAAACTCAGTGGGCTATAAAAATAAGCATTTATTTCTTGCACGTAGGTCTGTGGCTTGGCTGGGGAGGCTGCTCTAGGCTGTAGACTGCGTTCAGGTGTGATCGCTACATTCCCTTCCGAGGCCCAGACTGGGGAAGCAGTGGTCCCCAGGTGTGTTGTCTGGCAGGACCACGTGTTGTTGTGGAATGCTTGTCCTATATCCCCGACAAGTGACAAACAAATTCACTCGGACTAAAGAAATCCTGTGGAGAAAAGGGATGCATGGCCAATCTCTAAATGATAAAGTGAGGGGCCCCAACCCCTGTCTCGGCAGGCTTTTATTGATATTCTAGGTACCTTACATCCAGGATGGTTTTCATTAACTATGCACAGGTTCGCTTTGGGTGGATACCTTTTACAGATAACAAAGGAAAGAATGTTGCCAGTTACTTCAAAGAGAAAGGTCATTTACAAATGTAAAGGAGAGAAGGCTGAGCTGTTTACATTCAAGCTTGGAAAGTCTAGCGCAAGTCACAGTAAACTTCTGCTGTCTCCATCCCAGGTGAGGGAGTTTTTGCAAGAGCAAGTTTAAAAGCGGCCTAGGAGCAGTGCATGCCTGATTCCCCACGGGAGACCTATCCAAGGATTGTTTCTTGCACGCCACATGCATCAAAGCTGAGCCACAGTCCACATTTCACACGGATAGGTTCCCTATACTGGTGAAAGCTGGCAGCAACCGGAGGAGTGGGTGGAAATATTTGATGCTTTTTCAGGCCAAAGCTGGAAACAGGAACACTGTCACTTTTGTTCATGTTTCGTTGACCAAAGCTCACCCAGCATTAATGGGACAGGGAATTTTATTCCTCTCAAGGTGGAAAGAATGGGAGGAATAATATTCACCGAATAATAATGTACACTGATATATTTTACTACATATGGATGTATATAAATTTTAATTTTGTTCCCATGAACCCAGCTTCTGTGAAGAACTCTACTCTCCTCACTTTTATTGGGCATTAATTTGCTTGTTTGGAAAATGGGATGCAAATACCTGGCTTCTGTCCTGAATTAACTTACGCTGTTCATTTGAGTGAAGCTGATACACACTTGAGCTCCCCAGGCAATAAAGGGACGCAGACAGGGTCTTGAACTCCACAGCCAGATTTCCTGGGTTTTCAAGAGGACCTGGGTCACCTTGGAGAAGTCTCTCTCAGCCGCAGCTTTCTTTTCTGTGAAACGGGTGGAACAAGCCCATACCGCATACAGCATTGCGAGGACTAGGTGAGAAGGTGCATGTAAAAGTTTAGCACAGTGCCTGGCTTCAGAAGGCACCCAATAGATATTAGCTACCATTGATATTATTGCCATTCCTATAACAAAAACAGACAGCACCAGTAAAGCTGCTCAAGGCTATTACCCTCGCTTGTCCCTGCCGGTTCCCAGCCTGTGTTTCTCTGACCCCTCTCTTTCCCAGTTATGATCCTACTCTTTCCTTCCGGACTTGGCCTTGGGGTTTGGTCTTCTTGCTTTGGCCTAAGACTTCCTCCCCACAGAAGTGTTTGAATCTATCTTATTGACTCGTGCCCTCTTGGCTTCCCTGCTTGGTCACATCCTTGGAACAGAGGGCTGGCTTCAGTCCGGCATTCCCAGTTCATCAGGGTATCATAGGCTGGTCATGCAACTTCAACAGGGGAATGGGAGATAGGAGAGGCTTCAGATGCCCACACAGAGCAGCTAGGATGTTTGTGAGTTGGGGGTGGGTGATGGTCTTTTCCCCTGAAGTGCCCCCCCCACACACACAGCCTGGGAGCTGTGAAGCTTAGAATCTGTGCAATTTAGGCCATCTCTTTGTCATGGTCTCAAGAAAATCCATTCTGACTACAAATGTGGTGACCTTTAAATTTTTTTGAGAATTTTCCAAGATACACATTGACTCTTGCTGTCAATGTGGAAGGCTCTAATGCCGCCTGGGGCATTTAGATTGCATTTGCCAATCGCTGACCGCCGTGGCCAATTTGTTCCTGATCTCAAGGTCGATTTTGAATCATTTTAGCTGGGCTAGTCTCTTGCATTGAATAACTTAGAGATGAGGTGGTGGCAGGAGGGGGTATGGGGTAGTTTCTCTTTCATAGACTCTCTTTGATTTTGGTTAAAGAGAAGGCTCTCAGCTCTGCCGTTGATGGACTAGGTGGCCTGGAACAAGAGAGAAGGGAGTAGACACACACCAAGTACGTGGTAGAGCCTAGGCACACTGCCAACTATGCAACCTAACTTGTGAAATGAACCCTACGATTGCTATGGTACAGATGAGGAGACTGAGGCTCCAGAACCTGTAGGACTGGGACTAGGACTAGGTCTGAGTCCAAAGGTCAAGTCTTGCCCTTATTGGTGTACTTCAGCAACAGCCCCTCAGAACACAGCAGGCTGTGCTGGAATTAGCTGTGTCCACTTCTGTCCTCTTTTCCTCTTTTAAAAAAAATTATTTTATTGTTGTTCAGTTACAGTTGTCCACATTTACCCCCCACCATTCCCCCCACACCCTAGCTATCCTCACCTCCCTCCCCTGCTTCCGCCCCGCACTTGGTTTTGTCCATGTGTCATTCATACTTGTTCCTGAAAACCCTTCTTCCCTTCCCCCTGTATCCCCTCCCCCCCCTCTGGTTACTGTCTGATTGTTCTTAATTTCAATGTCTCTGGTTATATTTTGCTTGCTTTTTTCTTTTCTTGATTAGGTTCCTGTTAAAAGTGATATCACATGGTATTTCTCCCTCACCACCTGTCTTACTTCACTTAGCATAATGCTCTCCAGTTCCATCCATGCTGTTGCAAAGGGTAGAAGTTCCTTCTTTCTCTCTGCTGCGTAGAATTCCATTGTGTAAATGTACCACAGTTTTTGATCCACTCATTGACTGATGGGCACTTAGGTTGCTTCCAGCACTTGGCTATTGTAAATTGTGTCCTTTTTTCCTTTGGATCAGCCCCTCTAGGTCTGAGATGGCGTCTGGTACACCTTTGTTTCCCCAGAAGGGGGCTACATGCCTGCATGGTGTTGGTGTCACAACTGTGCTTGATTCCATGATACGGACCCAGCAGTGAGCACGGTGTAGTCTGGTGGTCTAACATGTGGCCTGGGCAGTGTGAATGCCAGGTCCGAGTCCCTGCAAGCTGTGTGACTGAAGTTGGGCATCTTCCAGGCCTGATGTAGGATTTGGGTGGGTGTGGTTCATTGTGGGAGGGCTCTCTGGAGAAAGAAAGGGAGGGGAAGGATGGGAAAGGAGAAAGAGCCCAGTGCTGTGGACTGAATGTTTGTGTCCCTGCCCCTAAATTCATATGTTGAATCCTACCCACCAAGTTTTATTAGGAGGTGGGGCCAGAGAGCTCCTTTGTCCCTTCTGCCATGTGAGGACACAATGAGAAGGTGCTGTCTATGAACCAGGAAACAAGCTCTCATCAGACTCTGAACCTGCCGGGGCCTTGATCTTGGGCTTCCCAGCTTTCAGAACTGTGAGAAATAGATTTCTGTTGTTTATAAGCCACCTCATCTCTAGTGTTCTATTGTAGCAGCCTGAACAGAGTCAGATACCAGCTATGGAGATTAAAGCATAATGAGGTGAAGTACCGAGGCTGAGGCCGCTGGCTGGCAAGTGGTAGGGCTAGATTTCCAGAGGGGGCAGTCCAGCCCCTCAGCCCTCAAACGAGTCGTCCTTTGGGACTTGCTCTTCTGATCATAGGTATCTTACTGAAGGAACACTCGTGGTTTTTTTAATTCACTGTTCTCTATCTTGTCCCTGACCCTTTGCACATTGTATTCTCTATGCTAGAAACACTTCTCCCTTTTGAGGCTGATATGCTCTGCTTCATCCTTGAGTCTGAGCTTAGGTTTGACCTCTTGCAGGAAGTACTCCAGGTTGTCTCCTCCCCCTTGTACTTTCAAAGTTTGTAATTTCCAGGTAGCTTGTCTGCCTCCCTGACTAATTTATGGCTCCAATGGGACGAAGATGTTACCTATCTCATTTATCACTGTAACCCAGCCCCTAGCACTTTGTCTGATATTCCATAAATATTTAATGACTGAGCATCTCATGTTCACAACTGAATATATTTACAGCTTACAAAAGTCATTGATCAGCTGAATTAAGCTACATGGACTAAATTCTTTCTGGGAAGGTTTTATAACCAAGTCCACAGGCCTGGCTGCCAGAGTGTGTGGACAGAGGCCCTTTCCCCCTGCGCCTCCCCCAGGACCGTGCCCCTACCTGGGAGGCTTTGGGAATTAGAACCAGGTTCTAGTGTGGTGGTGAGAGTTCTTCAGAGACTCTTCTGACATTTTAATTTAATCACTTCTCAGTTTGTTTATTTAGAGTAATGCATTTATTTATTTTCATTATGAAAGTAGGAGAATCACATTGCTGAAACTTTGGGAAACACAGAAACCTACCCACTGTCACTTGGTAGTTACATTTCTTTAGAGTCTTCCCTTCCTGCATATATGTGTTTTCTTTCTTTTTTAAAAAAATAAACATCCTTGCAACCATACTATGAATGCAATTATGTATCCTGCTACTTCTTTTCTTACTTAGAAAAATGAGATTTTTCCAGGTTTAATTACTTAGCTTTAAAGATAACCATCACCACTTTTTCTTACTTGTCCCCTTTTAAATTTTCTAAATCAAAGTAACGTGTAGACATAGTAAAAAGAACAGAAGGGCTTCTTATGAGAGCAGCAGTTCCTGGCCCTTTCCCTCCCCTCTCCCCTCATCCCTAGACCCCAGAGGTAACTGCTTGAAATGCTGTTTCTATTTTTAGGTCTTCTGGTGTTTATCTCTGTAACTCCAAATAAGATGCTTATGCAGCTGTTTCTTGATTTATCAATATAAGACATTTTCTATTGACGCTCTGCCATAGAAGATGAGGATTCAAAGTATTGACATTGCCCCTCCTCCCTCCTTTTTTCTCTTGCCACATTTTTATTTGATAAAAAGTGTTACATGCACATGGAAAGTCATGCCAACAGGAGGAGAGGGTCCCTTTTACCCTAATGATTCCGCCTTCACTTTGCCCCTATTCCCCATGCGCTGTGTGTCTTGTGTCTGGAGATTATAGGATGGCAAACTTTTTGACATTCCGCTGTTGAAAAGTGGTAGTCTGCCTCCCCTCCTCTTGAACCTGGGCTGGCCTGTGACTGCTTTGGCTAATAGAGCCATACAAGTGAGGCCATGCTGATTCTGGTCCTAGCCTTCAAGCAGTTGGAAGTTTCTCCTTCCAGCCTCTTGGAACTCTTTGTTTTAGAGTCCTGAGCCACTGTGTAAGAAGTCTGATGGTGCTGCTGGAGAGACACATGGAGGGACGCTGAGATGACATGGAGAGGGAGAGGGGTCCCACTGAGCCAAGCTTCTAGCTGTCCCCACCAGAGTGCCTGGCTTGTCACCACAGGTGTTGGAACCCTTCAGAGCAGCCTGGAAGCCAGGTGAATACCACTGAATGCCTCCTGTGTATACACCACATGGAGCAGAATTTCCTCGCTGGGTCCTGCTTGAATTCCTGATGCTCATCATTGTGAGATATACTGTAATAACCATGGTTGTTTTAAGCCATTAAGTTTGGAATTAACCAGAGCACTACCCTTCCAGAGATACTCCACGAGTGACAGATTTTGGAAGGGTTTTCTCAGCCTAGCAGTGGAGCCTGATAGAAAATGTCTTAACTAATGCTTGACTGGGCTGCAGTCCCAAGGAAGGAGGAAGAGGGGTGGGGTGGGGGAAGTGAGGCAGACACAGAGAGAGCAGATGTAAGGAGGTTCATAGGGCTGAGTTGGCCACAGCTTTGCAGAAACGTAACTTGTTGCATGGGACACCTGGAGAGGCTCTGCAGAATGACTGCATGTCAGACCTGTCCTTGGTGCTCAAGGGCAGCCATTTGTCTGCCAGCTCCCTCCCGCCTCCTGTTTTATCAGTCAAAGTTTGCTCCATCCTGTACTTTCCATGTGATCACCCAGCCCCTCCTAGCAGTTGCTGGGGAATCCAGAACCTCAGGGAGTTTGTGGGTGTGGTAGAGGCCATTCCTTGCCCCTATGCAGGGTAGGCTCCGTTATTTTTGATTGGATGCCAGGCTATGAATTTCACCTTGTTGGCTGCTGGGTACTTTTGTGCCTGGAACTCTCCTAGGTGCTGAGGATCCAGCAGGAAACAAAACAAAGATCCCTGCCTTTCTTGAACTTTCACAGTAGTGTGGGAAGATGGTGAGCAAACAAGAAACATCATTCATGTTGGCTATTATTATCTTGTTACACACACAACTTTATGAATTTCTACCCCAAACAGTCACCATTTTTTAGTGGTTGCGTAATATTTGATTGAATAATTATATCATTATTTAATGATGCGCTTTCCTATTGATGGTTAATCAAATTACTTTCTTCAATAAGAACCATCAGAAAGCTTAGAGGCTTAGGGTTCTAAGTTGAACAATCAGAGGCTGAGAGTTCATTCTAAAGCCCACTGGGGAAGCAGCCACTCCTACACCTGGGACCAAATGTCAGCCTTCCTTGCCCTGTGAACTGGAATTGCCTTGGGTTGGACCATCCTACCAGGTGTGCCTCTGGCTAGCAAATGAGATGATGGAGGATTTTAGGATAGATCTCAGATACCCCCTTCCATAAAGTCTCCAGCTCTGTGGCTAAAACCTCTACCCCAACATCCAGTCATTCACCCAGACCTAGAGTCAAGGTCTTCAATATCTTTTGAGTTTATATTTCCCCCTCGTTTCCTGTGCCTCTCATTTGTATTCCCATCATGTCTTGCCTGTTGGCTTCGAATTGAACTTCTTGTCTCCTATTCCATTGATCTCCAGTCTCTAGTAATAATTATGTTGTCTGCATTGGAGAATGTGGCAGATGTGGTTGGTGCCTTCCTGTATCCTCTGGTACTCACTGAACTGCAAGCACCTGTAACAATGCCTGGGGCTTTCTTGGGCAGGCCCTAGTGGGGCAGGCTGGAAATGCAGAGAAATGCACACTCTCCAGTAATTGAGGCCACCTCAACAACTACTGGTAGTAGTTGTCCTACCTTTCTCACCTTTAAGAAGGGGCATGCTTTGTGCTCTTTCAAGACCCAGTGGGACTGAGCTCCCTTGCCCAATTAACTGCTCAACACACCTCAGATTGGCTTCTTTCCCTGTCTTGTCTCCCTTCTCCATTATTATACCAATGTCTCCTGGAATTGCCTTCCAAATAAACCACTTGCCTTCAACCCTTCTCTTTAAGATCTGCTTCTGGGAAAACCCAGGCAACAAGGAAGACCACCTAGTGTTGACAGGTCGCAAAGCATGACTTCGCTGAGGAAGTTACCTTTCTGAGTTTAGACCTGAAGGGTAAGTAGGAATGAACTAAACAAAGCGGGCCTGGGGAGACTCACAGGGGAAGAATGTTTCAGGCCTAGGAAACGGCATGTGTGGAGACCCTGGGGCAGGAACGCTAGTATGGCCTGAGTGCAGAAAGCGAGGCAGAGTGTGCCAGCCACGTGGGAGGACGTGTGGCCCGGAGATGAATTTGGGTCCCTGCCTTTACATCACTTTTCCCTTCATTTTGGTTTTCTACTATACGCTTTTAAAAACCCCATTATGGTCTGGCTTCATTTAAATGCATCTGAAATGAAATCTCTAATGTTAACAGTGTTGTCAGACGCGGAGGCCTCATTTCTCTTTGGTTCTTTTTCACAGAACGCTGTCTATGAATTTCTGGGGAGGATATGAGGATTTTGATTGTTTTGATTTTTTTTTGGTATGACCACATTATGTTAATTTCCCCATTGTCTTAGGGTATGAGAACATAAAAGCAATAACTCATTTATATGAAGACTGAATGTGCAGAGAGGTTGTCATGGAAACCAGGGGGAAATATTCACATTGGCTTGAGTAAATTGAATAACCCCCGTTAAAAGATTGAACACAGAACTTATTTACCCAATCATGTGGTATGCGAAAGAGATGAGAAAATCAACATTATAAATGAGTTTTTTTTTTTTTTTTGGCAGGGGAGAGGGTGAGGATGAAGAGGGTGAGTAAATGCTAGGGATGTGTTATTTTTAACTAGTTATTTTCCTTCTTCTAAAGGCTGTATTTTTGTTGCTAAATGGGAGTGGGGTCATGAGGTGGTAGGGGAAGGGCCCAAGGGAAATGGTGTGGTCAAGCCACTCCCAGGATAGGTAAGCTGGGGCTGTTTCCTGACTCCCGAGGCCCGAGCCCCGAGTATTTCCCCACTTGGAGTGTCCTCTCAAGTCTTGATCAGAGCAATGGAAGGGACATGAACATTTTTAGCATTTCCCCTTCATCTTCAGCAGGGCTGTTGACTGTGTTTCAAGCTGATTTCCAAAAAAAAAAAAAAAATACTCGTTGTGTTGCCTTTTATTCTCCAGCTTCAGCTCTTCCCCAATAAGACTTTAAAAGAAAGAATGTGGAAGAAGATGAAGAAGCAGAAGTGGGAACAGATGGACGTGTTCATGATTGTAGTGACAGGCAGGGCTCAGGAGGCCCCCGAGCCCAGGGTCTGGCCTCCTGAAAGTGGCCATGGACCAGGGGCTCTGCCAGTGGCTGCCCTGAGGGGTGCATCAGGCCTGCTTGGAGAGCAGGTGCTATGGAACGCACCGAGGGCAGTTCTCCCGAGGGCAGTTCTCCAGGGCATGTTGATGCTGCATCTGTAGGTCTCACTATGGAAGATGTGTTTGAGGGACAGGATTCTCAGTAGCAGCTGCCACCCCAAAGCATTACGCACCTACCTCCTCTTCTTTCTTGCTTCTAACCATCTGCTTCCTGGCCATTCATGCAGAGCCCCACTGTGGTAGGCGATTGCACATTAGTCCCAGTGATTTCCCTACCTGGGTCTGTACCGTCTTAGTCCACTCAGGCTGCTGTAAGAAATTACCATGAACTGGGTGGATTCCAAACAACAGACATTTACTTCTCGCAGTTCTGGAGGCTGGAAGTCTGAGATCTGGGTGCCAGCTGTGTCGGGTTCTGGTGAGAGCCCGCTCCTGGGTTGCAGACCGCCGACTTCTCGTTGTGTCCTCACATGGCAAAGGCAGGGAGAGAGCTCTCTGGGACCCCCCCCTTTTCATTTATTTTGTATTCTTTGTTGAATAGTGTCTGTACTTAAGGTGTGCAACATGATGATTTGATATACACAGCGACTGATGATTACAGTCAAGCTAATTAATGCATCATCTCCCACACCTACCAGGTGTGTGTGTGTGTGTGGTGAGTGCACCTGAGGTCTACTCTCTCAGCAAGTCTCTAGTGTTCGGTGGAGAGGTGTTAGCTGCAGTCACTATCCTTCGTATTAGAGGACTAGACTTACTCCTTCTACATAACGCAATTTGGTACCCACTGGCCAACCATTACTCCAGCCCTGGTAACCAAAATGTCTTGAAAATGATGGCATGAATCTGATATTCAGAAAGGATCCTCCTCTGGTGTTTTCTCCATTGGATGGCGGGGGGGGGGGGGGGGAGCATTATCCCAGGGGAACCAAGTGACTTGTCCAGGGTCAGTCAGCTAGGGTATGGCAGAATCGGAGCCAGAACCTGAGTCGCCTGGTTGCTGGTGAAGGACTTCTTTGTCTGTCCCAGGCAGCCCCTGAAATACTCCTTCCCTGATGGAGAGGCCCCCAGCACCCTGACCTGCTCTGAGCAGACCTTACCAAGCTCGCACACAGGCATTTATTGTTGCATCATTTAATTAGGAAAAAATCAGAAGGACTCTGAATGTTCAACTGCAGGGGAATAGATAATATTTATACTCTTTCCATACAATGGAATCTTATCGACTACAAATAATATGCATGGAGCATACTAACATAAGATGGTGCATATATTTGTAATATAAACTAGAGAAAGAAGAAAAAATGAAAACCGTATAAATTAAATGTATTAAAAAAGGAGAAAATACACACAAAGGAACAGCTGTCTTTATATAGTAGGTATGTCAGTTCAGGTTCTCCGAGAAGCAGAAGGCAAACCAGGGTTAACTGTGCAGATCTGTGGGGGGGAGGTGCTTGTGGAGGAAAATGGGGAGGGCTCAAGGGTAGGCAGGGAGAGCCTGGGGACATGATGCGGTTGACACCCATCATGGGGGGAGGGAGGGAAGTAGGGGTCAGCTCAATCCCCAGAAAGTTTTGGCCAGGCTAATAGGGAGTTCCTGAGGCAAAGCTGCCTCTTGGGCAGATCCAGGAATCTGCTTTGAGCAGATCGTGACATCCAGAAGAAAGGAGAGGTTTGCCTGGGGAGGGACTTAGGGGCCTGCAAAAAAGAGATACAAAGAAATCCAGGTTTTCAAAGTCTTGATGAAAAAAAGACACTTTCTGAGGACAAAAATGTGTCACGGAACACACATTAACTCTGTTTCCTTGTTTTTTTGTTTGTCTCTTGTAATGAAGAATGACTTGTACAGTCAGGTGTACAGATCCTAAGTGTGAAGCTTATAAATTTTTAGGTATGGATGAAGTTCTGTGACCACCCCCAGGTCTAGAACGCTTGAAACACCCAGAAGGCTCACCTGAGCCCCTTTTAGTCACTGCCTCTCAAAGACACCTGCTGTTCTGACTTTCTTCACTTATTGAATGTGCCTGTTTGGGAACTGCACGTAAAGAGCATCGTACTTTATGTACTACTTTTGTGCATGGCTTCTCTTGTGCACCACATTTCTGAGATTCTTTTATGTTGTTTCACATAGCCATATATATTTTTAATTGTATAGCATTCCACTGTAGAAACAAGCCACGCATGGTGGACAATTGGGCTGTTTTCAGTTTATGGCAATTGTGAGGAAAACTGCTGCGAGATTCTCATAATAAACCTTTTGGTGGATAAGTGCATTAATGTCCACTACATACGTACCCAGAAGTGAAGTTGCTGGGTTACAGGGTACACACACATTCATTTTAGTAGATATAGCCAAGCCGTTTCCCGAGGTGGCTGTACCGTACGTCCACGTTTGCACTGGTGAAGTATGAAAGTTTGGGAGGCGCTGTGTCACCGCGGACGTTTTACACGGCTATCCTGTTGACCCAGCAGCGCTTGTTGGAGATCTTCTTGTCGCACTGGATCACGTGGGATCTCTGTCGCACATTTTCTGGACTTCCTCTTCTATTCCGTTGTCTGCCTTTCCGCCATTTTCCACTGTCTTCATGATCTCCGCTTCACAATGAATATTGATAACGTGGCAACATAAGTCTGCATCTTTGTTTTCCTCCAACTGGCCTTGGGTTTTTTTGAGGGGGGGGTTGGCTCTTGGCATTTTCATATTAATTTTAGAGTCATCTTGTCAATTTCTCCAAAACACCCCTGCTGGAATTTTGAGTGTGATGGCATTGATTCTCCAGATAACTAGGACGAATTTCCCTCTTACCAATATTGAGTTTTCTAATTAATGAACTCTTTGTTACTTGTAACCATTCATTTTGATTCTCTCTCAACAGTATTTCTCTCAACAGTGTTTTTGCTTTTCAGTACCTGACCTGGCTATTACCTGAGTTTGTGTTTTGGATCAAATGGTAAGATTAATGGATGGACATGAGCTTTGTGAACTGTGAAATGCTGTGCCCGTTGTGAGCCAGGGAACACATGTTTGTGTCTGACTGTAACAAATGCACCCTCATGTCCCCCTTTAGTTTGCGCTGATGGCTCTGAGTCATGTAATCCAGCTAGCTAAAGCCTCTGAGATCTCCTCTGAATATCCAAGTCACTCTGGGCTCATTCTGCATCACTCTTGTGTCCGGGATGACCTTTTCTGTTTTGTCTTCTAGAAAGTTGCCACCATGGTTTAAATTCAGTAACCCATGCACTGATATATTGAAAGAGTCTTTATTGAGCGTCTACTACTAGGTATGTGTTGGTTGGGTTAATAGCATTAACCCTTCTTCTTTGCTGAGAGTTCCCTATTTTGCTCATGCATCAGTGGCCTAAATGCCCAGAGTGGATGTGCTGCCCTCTTCCCCATCACTAGGGTATGGTCCTCGATTGGTCTGAGCCAGGCACACTTATTTTGCTCCCCTTCAGCAGGGACTGGTTTAGCATTGGGGGTTGGGGGGAGTAGTTGGAGTACAAGTGATTGACACCAACAAACCTGAATCAGTATAAATCACACTTGGGAAATCTAATCAGCAAAGCTCTCCCTCTCTCACAAGGAAAATTCCGGTTCATTTTCATCCCTACATGGAAGTGGGGAGTTCAGGAATGGTTTTGGTTTTATAAAAGTTCATCTTTTTCATTCCTCTCAAATAATCTGACTTTTTCTTAGCTCATTTAGAAGTAAAAATGGAAAGAATAGACAATTTAAATATTTTAAATATTTTTATATTCATTTCCATTAAGTCATTGGACCCTACCAGACTAATATCAGAGTTTTGTTTTCCAATGTGTTTTGTGTTGTCTGCTGTACATTTCCTGCATTTAAAATGAGAGGTTACTTTTAAGGGACTTCTCTAAGTTTCAGAGAGAAATCTCTCTCTCATTTTAAATCAGAGAATCAAAGAAGTATCTCTTGCAGGCTGAACTATTGCAAAATATAGGGTCCAGGGACCTGAGTTTATTTTATTTTGTTTTGTTTTCTAGCTTTATTGAAATAACCAACAAGTAACATTATATAAGTTGAAGGTATATGACATGATGATAACATGTATATATTATGAAATAATTACCACAATAAGGTTAGTTTACATGTCTATCACCTCACATAGTTACCATTTCTTTGTGGTGAGAACATTGAAGATCTACTGTTTTAGCATCTTTCAAGTACATAATACCACATTGTTAACTGCAAGGGAGGACCCCAAAAACCACAATCTATTTATAAAAAATTATGTATTTGTTTTTACATGTTTAAACTTCAGGCACCTTCAAAGTACTCACCATTTGATGCAATACACCTATTGAGACTTTTTTCAAGACTTTGCTCAAAACAGTTTTTTAACTCATTGATTTTGATGCCATTTTTTGTTTCTCCTCTTGCACATTGGCAAAACGTTTCCCTTTGAGGAATTTTTTCATCCATGGAAACAAAAAAAAGTTACTCGGGTGAGATCAGGTGAATAGGGAACGGGGGTCATGCTGTTTTTGGTCAAGAACTGCTGAATACTCAGCACTGTGTGGGCAGGTGCATTAGTAAATCACTCATCATGTAATGGGCAAACACGTTGAAAGAGTCTTCAAAAAAAATTTCCTGAAGCTGAATGCAGCCTCTCACAACAACGCCAGCTGGTACACTGAAAGCCTGTGCTACAAGGGGCCCGCCCTCCAGAGGATACTTCTGTTTTTTCTTCAGTCTCCCTTGTATAACCGCCATGCTGTACTTTAGATCCACAGAACTTACTCATCTTATAACTAAAAGTCTGTCCCCTTTGACCAACACCTCCCCATTTCCCCCACCCCCCAGCCCCTGGCAACCACCACTTCACTCTCTGTTTGTGTGGGTTTGGCTTTTTTAGATTTTACCTGTATGTGAGATCATATGGTATTTGTCTTTCTCCATCTGGCTTATTTCACTTCGCATAAGGCCCTCAAGTTTCAGCCATGCTGTTGCAAAGGGCAGGATTTTCTTCTTTTTCTGTGGCTGAAGACCAGTCCGTTGTATGTATCTGCAGTGTTTTCTTTTTCTATTCGTCTGTCGAGGGACACTTGTGTTGTTTCCACGTCTTGAGTACTGTGAATAATGCTGCAGTGAGCATGGGGGTGCAGAGATCTCTTTGAAATAGTCATTTTGTTCAAGAACCTGAGTGTCAAATAAGCAACTCAGATAGGGCTGAGTTTGCAAGGCCCAGAGCAAAATGAAAATGCAGGGCTTCTCATTAAAAAAATTACCAGGAATCTCAAGGCACCCGCAGCAGAGTGGGGCCCTCTAAGCACCAGGTGGCTACACGGGTTGCACACCCAAGGAGTCTGTCCTGACCTCAGGAAATCGCTCTGTGGCCGTGCTGTGAAAAACTCGGCCTCGGGTTCTGTGACAGCGACAGGGGTGTGAAGGAGGAGTCGTGACCCTTGTAGAATGCGGTTTTGTTGTTTATGTGAGCACAATGTGGAAGATTTTTTGAATGGCATTTTTCAAGCTCTTGTGAATATTACGTGTTTGTTCATTATTATAGGCAAGTAGTTTTGTTCCCCAGGGGACATTTGGCAATTCCTGGAGACATGTTTTTGTTGTCACAGTGGGGGTACGGAGGGGTGGACGCCACTGGCGTCTAGTGGGTGGAGCAGGGACGCCACCTAACAGCCTTATCGTGCCCGGCAAAGCATCCTCAGTCGAGCTGTCTGGCCCCTAACGCCAAGGGGCTCCACCGTGGTTGAAGCTGTGCTGCACTTCACGTCGTGGCCTGTTCCCGCTCTCCAGGTGTGAGATTAGAGGCCTCGGGAGGCTAAGCACTTTCATTTGTAGTTCCCTTGTAGTAAAACAATAAGATCTAGCCCTGGCTGCTGTGGCTCAGTGGATTGCGCCTGGGCCTGCGAACCAAAGGGTGGCCAGTTCAGTTCCCAGTCAGGGCACATGCCTGGCTTGTGGGCTCGATCCCCAGAAGGGGACACATGAGAGGCAACCACACACTGATGTTTCTCTCTTCTTCCTTCCCTTCCTTTCTCTCTAAAAATAAATAAGTAAAATATTAAAAAAAAAATAATAAAATCTCTCTTGTTCCAGAAAGGAACAGTTAGTATAACTCCTAAAGATACATACGATATAAAGTAAAAATACCTAGGAAGTCAGTGGAAATGTGTTTTCGAGGACACTCTGTAGAGTGAGGACAAATATTCAGGCCTGAGTTTGTCCGGTGAGGTTAGTGCCTGTGCAATGGGCCAAGTCAGCATCCTTTCAGAGGCGTCTTGTCTCCTTCCCGGTTTAGAAGAGGCAAACCCACCTGCTGTCATGAAAAATGCCTTCTAGAAGCTACCACGTAATTGGGCGATATTTCTGGATTTGTCTCCCTGTCTAATGTACATCAGTAAACTTTTGACTCTTCAGTGCTTTCTGGAGAAAGTAATAATTGGAAACTAAATCGACTTGTGTTTTTCTCCCCCTCTGCCCCGTCTCTGTGAAGATTAATCTTCAGTATCTATGAGCACTGTGATTTGCAGAAACTGCAGCCGCTTTATCAATATCAGCCTGGCTTCCATTGATCAAACCCTCGTTTTAGGCATTCACTGCCGTCTGCACGAAGCAGCCCAGTGACAAGGAAGGGAAGGAAACGGCCACTTCGGGAGGCCACCTTGCCTTGGAGTTTCTACTGTTTCCTTAGATGAGCTTGTACATCACTTGGCAACATGGTCGGTTAGAGAGGGGCCTGGGGTGGTGCTGTGGTGAGTCACTGTGGGTGGGGGCGGCAGGAAATCCAGAGAGCCGCAGGTGGGGCAGAGCAGCGTCCTGGCTGTCCGCTGCTGGAGGGCTTTTCCTCTCTGTGCCGGGCACTGCATTTCCTCCGTGTGTGTCTGCAGTCTCCAGCAGGCTTGCAGGTACCAGTGTTGTATCTCCATTTTGTTGGAGTTGCTTGTGTGAATGAAAAGGTTAAAAAAACACTCACCTACAGGGGAGACCATGCTATATTTGTCACCCAGTGGCAGCAGGTTCATCCATGGTGTCTGATCCCAGGATTTCCTTCTTTTTATTTTTATTTTTTATTTGTAAAGGAATTTCTTATTTTGAAAGGCTGATCAATATTCCATTGCATGGATAGGACCACATTTTCTTTTTCTTTTTTTTTAAAGTTATTATTGTTCAATTATAGTTGTCTGCATTTTCCCCCCACCACTCCCCCCACCCCAGCCAATCCCACCTCCCTCCCTTGCTCCCACCTTCCCCTTATGCCCATGTGTCCTTTATAGCGGTTCCTGAAAACCCTTCCCCCCACTGGCCCCTCCCCCACTCCCCTCTGGCTATTGTTAGATTGTTCTTAATTTCAATGTAGTAGCACAATTTACAATAGCCAAGTGCTGGAAGCAACCTAAGTGCCCATCAGTGAATGAATGGATCAAAAAACTGTGGTACATTTACACAATGGAATACCACACATTTTTCTTTACCCATTTATCCATCAATGGACATTTAGGTTGTCGACTCTTGTGAATAATACCGCAGCGAATGTGAGAATGAAGGTCTCTCTTCAAGATCCTGATCCCAATTCCTTCGGATAGATGCCCAGAGTAGATCGCATGGCAGTGGTATTTTTAGCTTTCTGAGGAACCTCCCTGCTGGTTCCCAGAGTGGCTGCACCAGTCTGCACTCCCACCAACGGTGTGCAAGCGTCCGCTTTCCCCACAGCCTCACCAGCACTTACCGTTTGTTGTTGCTGTGTTTTTAAACAGTAGCCATCCTCACAGGCATGAATCGGCACCTCCCTGTGGTTTTGATTTGCATTTCCCTGGTGATTAGCGATGTTGAACACCTTTTCATGCACCTAGTGGCCATTTTTATGTCTTCTTTGGAATGTCTGTTCAGGTTCTTTGCCCATTTTTAAAATCGGGTTCTTTATGTTTTTGCTGCCGAGTTGTATGAGTTCCGTATGTATTTTGTATAGCAGCCCCTTGTCAGATACATGGTCTGCAAATATGTTTCCCGTCACGGCTGTGTCTCCATCTTGCTGGAGAGATGGAAACGCCGCGCTGCACTTGGCAGTGCAGAAGGGGAAGTGATGGTCAAAGCACCATCTAAGCACAGCTCTAGTCAATGCAGGACAAACGCGTTCTGGAAACCTGCCGCACAGCGTAGCGCCTACAGCTGACAGTGCTGGACGGCCCACCTAGAACTTGCTGAGGGTGGATCTTGTGTGAAACATTCTCACCACACACACAAGAGTGGCAATGAGTGTGATAAAGGGAGGCAGCTTTGGGAGGTGATGGGTGTGTTTGTGGCCTGGATGGCGGTGATGGTTCACGGGTGCATACGGGCCCCAAATTGAGTGTCGCATGCATTAAGTATGTGCAACTGTTTACATGTCCATTATACCACAATAAAATGGTCTAATAAAAATGAGACAATGCTTATCATTTTGTGGGCAACCACTGTATATCGGACACTTTACATAAATTAACTCATTTTTCTTAGCAACTTGTGATGGCTCCTCACTACTCTGATTTGATTTAAAACCCCTCTGGATGGGATCCCTGTTTACTTTTGCAGCCTCATCATTCACCATCTTTTTTTTCTTTATATGTGTGATCTGTCCAGAAGTAGCCAGCCATGCAATATGAAAAATAGAGACATTTATGGACAAAGATACAGGAAACATTGTACATAGGACAATGATGCCTCAGTCCCCTTCAAAGTTAGGACCTTCTTGAGGAAGTCTGGTTCACTGGTAGTGGTCTGAATCAAGTCATTGGCAACTGCAGCACGATGCTCCTTCTGCTCTGGTAGCAGGAGCTGTGGAGTGAGTTTTGCCACAACACGTTTCATGCGAAGATCCTGTGTCAAAACCTCGGACTCGGCAGTTTTTGGAACCCCCAGATCAGCTTCTGGGTCTCCCACTGTCAGTCGCTGATCTTTGTTGATGGCAGCCCGTCGGCATTCAACATTCTCAGGTGTTCTGCTTGCTTCAGGTCTTGTAGAAAGTGAATCACTTTCAGTGGATTCCTGAACAGCTTTGAAGCGTTTGTGCCATACTTTTATTTGTGCTGCACTCACTGCATCGTCCCCGAAAACCTTCTGAATCATTCGAATAGTTTCCATGCAGGAACGTTCAAGCTCAATGCAAAATTTGATGCAGACTCACTGCTCTCCTTGCTCATTTAGAATGCAATGGGCATACAGTGCACACGCTCACGCAAGGGCACGTACCGCCCCCACTGACTAGTACAGTGAAGTCACCATTGTTCACACATGCACATTCCAGTCCACTCTCCTTGGCTGCCAGGTACCATCAATGACACACAAACCATTCTCATTATATTAACGGTGGCCGGACTTTTTCCAGACAGGACTCATGTATATTTTTTATCCTTACCCAAGGACATTCTTTTCATTGGTTTTTGAGAGAGGAAGGGAGAGGGGGAGAGAAAGAGAGAGAGATTGAGAGATCTATGTGAGGGAGAAACATCGATTGGTGTCTCCTGTGCATGGCTGGCCGGAGATCGAACCCGCAACCTTTTGGTGACTGGGATGACACTCCAACCCACCGAGCCACCTGGCCAGGGCCTCACCACCTTCTCTTTATCTGCTCCGTTCCAGCCACGCTAAACTTTCTGTTGCTTGAGTTGACATTGCTCACTTGCACCTTTAGACCTTTGCCCCTGCTGTGGTCTGGGCTTAGAATATTTCACTTTCATACTGTTACCCTCACTAATGTCTTGCCTAGGATCACCGCATTGCCCATTACTGTAAGTCCTGGGCCACTCCTGTCATGTTTGAACAGACAGGGTTTTGTTTGGACTGAACAATAATAAGCTTGGTGGCGGACAGGCCGTGGCTGGTAGAGTGAGCTGGAGATGCCAGCAGGGACTTTCTCATCTTTCTCATCTTCTTGCAGCTTCTATTCTCATGGTTCCAGGACGGCTGCTTGAACAACTCCAGGTGTCCCGTCTGCAGGTGTGGAAGCTGCGGAAGGAAACAGCTACAGGGCTAAAGGTGTACTCTCCCTTGCTTTCACTGGTCAGTACTGTGAGTATTGTGCCAGATGGCCGTCCTAGCTGCCAGATATGCTCGTGAAGGAAGGTTTTCAACTGGATACCTTGTTACCCTCAGGAAACAAAATAAAACAACATATCAGGATTCTATTAATAAGAGAAAAGAAGGAAATGGATATTGATGAGATAATTCTCCTGCATATCCTTTAGCTCTCAATTTAGATGCCACACAGCTCAGAGTTCCTTCCTGAAGGCCCTGGGCTGATGGGAATATACAGGCACTAGAAGAGTTCATGGGTGGTCTTGAGGTTAAATGAGCCTGCGACTGTGTTTACCTGTGTGTAACCCTCACTGGAGTGCATGCTGCATGAGAAGGAGGACCCGGTCTTAGCTCATGGTTGCATCCTGGTACCTGCCACAGCCCAGATGTGTAGTAGATGATCAATAAATGCTTGTTGAATTAGTGAAAGTAGATACTATTCTGCCTACTTTGCAGCTGGCACACTGAGTTTTAGACAGATGAAATTACTTGCCCAAAGCAACTCCATTTATTCATGCATTCCTTCACTTGACAATGTTTATCGTGCACCTACTGTATGCCAGGTTCTGTTCCAGACTCTGGGGATACATCAGTAAACAAAGCTGACAAATTCCTGCCTTTTGGGTATGTTGCCCTGACATTTTGTTATGAAAAATTCCAGACATATATCAGAGTTAAAATAGTTTCGTAGGGAATACCTGTATACTTACTACCTAGATTCTACCATTCCCTCGGGTACTTTTATTCTAGCGGAGGAAGGCAGACACTAAGCTTAAAACAAAATAAGTAAATTATATAGTGTTGTAGAACGTGGCCACTGTTATGAAGAATACTGAGCACGTAGCTGGTTTGGGGCATGCAGTTGGGCTTGGCCTTGTTGAGATGGTGACATTTGTGTAAAGATTTGAAGGAGGTGAGGGAGCACACCACGTGTGTGTCTGAGGAGAAAGCATTTCCAGGCAGAGGCAAGGGCTGGCGGAGAGGTCCTGAGGTAGGGACCTCCCGTGTTTAAGGAGGAACAAGGAGGGCTGTGGCTGGAGAGTAGGGGCGAGAAGGAGAGTTCAAGGTGCTGAGATCATCACCGAAGGAACAGGTTTGGTGGCAAGATCAGTTTCTCAGTTTTGGACGAACTATACTTGAGCCAATCAGGGGCAGAGGGATCTGGATCCCAGGCCTCCCAACCCTCCCCATTTAGCCGTGTCTGCTAGCCAGGGACTTAAGGGGAATTTCTGTTTTACGTGGACAGACTGTTTGGCAGCCACTTAGGCTGTAAGCAAAAGTGCTTTGGTTTGAGCACCTTCGTATGTGACAACTGTCTTTGTCACAAACAAGAGCCGAGGCCTGCACTTTAGAACATCCCTCAGAAAAACAAGAGCATACTTTGGGGTCTGGCAGAGAACTTTGTTCAAATCCCAGTTCTGCTACGTACTGTCTGAGTCACTTCAGGAGAGTGACTTCACCTCTCTGAGACTCACTTTCTTGATCTGGAAAACCAAGGTGACAGTAGTATCCCTCCTTTAGGGTGTGGAGGATTAAATGAGGCAATGCATGGGTGTGGTTTAGCATGGTGCTGTTCCTTAGGGACAGTCACAGGGTGGGATGGGAGACCCCAAAGGAAGTCGCTGAGGAGGTGGGGCTGCCACAGGGAAACAAGTGTTCTCCCATCGTGAGGGGTGGCAGGTGCCCGCAGGAGGGGTCGATGACTTGCTCATCCCAGGAAGCCCACAACTCTGTAGGGAGGCCTCCCACCCACAGCTGAAGAGTGACTCCTCATCAGCCAGAATGACTCTCCAGCCTCAGAGGACCTGACGTTTTCTGTCACCAAACTGCGTGCCACGTCCTTCAGTCAGAAGTGTCTTTCTTGCTCCTTGAGGCCTGGATATTTATGTCTTTAGAGCTCAGCCAAAATGTCTCCTTGTAAGGTGCCTTTTGTTATTGTCTCAGACTGTAGGTTGCTCGGTCTTGTCCAGATCCCTTCCACAGTGCTTGCTGAGACTCAGCTACACCAAGAGTGAAACATTTGGCAAGGGCAGGGTAGGCACCATGGGCCACTCACAGCATGGTGGCAGAGATTACCACAAGATGGCGCTATTGAGTCATTGCTGTGGGGCGGCGGGGGTGGGGGGCACTCTGCTGCCAATATGGTTTTTCCTTGTTTTCTTTCATTTTCTTTCCTGGTGAGAAATTTGTGATTTCCAAACTGTCCCAGAGGAATAGAACTGTGACTGATGTCTCACAGTTAACACAGGTGATTTAAAATACCTCTGATAGTCCTCTCAGACATGTCGCCTGCAGTTAAAAAGTCCAGCCCTACACTCAGGGCACTTGGAAGGAGCACGTGACACACTCGTCGCCACCCTCCATCCTGGTGAGCAATTTCGTACTTGCTCTGGACCTTGACATCCAGATACTGCTTTCCACCCTTTTGGATTATGTTTATACCCTGGGTTAGAGTATAAGTCCCTTGAGGGCAGGACCTGGGGTCCATGACGACCAGCAGAAGCTACATACAGTCCTGTGGAATGTTGTCACCCTCTGGGGTGTGGACTCCAAACAGCTCCTTGGAAAGCCAAGAACCCCGGCGTTGATGCAATCCTGCTCCATTTCCATTCCAGTGTGAAGGAAAGCAACACGTCCTTTATGGGCAAAGTCAGTTCTCTTCATTTCTTCCTGGAAATGCTGTCGGTGGTGGCTGGAGATGTCATTTGTCCCATTAGCCCCTCCACAGTTTCTGATTGTTGATAGCCCTTCTTATGTTCCCCCAGTGATGCAGGGGATGGTATTTCGAAGCCCCGCATCCAGGTAGGGTTTGATGCACCAGAGAGGAATTACAGCTTAAATAAAGAATATTGGGTGGGATCATGTCCTGTCACCCCTCTGTGGAGTGGTCCTTGAGTAGATTTGAGTGGGAAAAACTTGATGCCAAGATGCTCTTTGTTATATACTGTATTTATGGATTGTAAGAATGAGTATCATTAAAATGCTATACTACCCAAAGTAATCTATAGATTCAATGCAGTTCCTATTAAAATACCAATGGCATATTCCACAGATCTATAATATTTCAAAAATTTATTTGGAACCATAAATGACCCTGAATAGCCACAGCAATTTTGAGAAAGAAGAACAAAATAGGAGGGGTCACAATACCTGATATCAAACTATACTTCAAGGCCACTGTAATCAAAACAGTCTGGTACTGACATAGAACAAACATGTAGATGAATGGAACAGAATAGAGAGCCCAGAAATAAAGTGACATCTTTATGATCAGTTAATATTGGACAAAGGAAGTAAAAGCATACAATAGAATAAAAATAGTGTCTTCAATAAAAATGGTGTTGGGAGAACTGGACTGATACATGCAAAAAAAAAGAGAAACTAGACCACCAACTTACACCATACACCAGAATAAACTCAAAATGGATAAAAGACTTAAATATAAGTTATGATACCATAAAAATCCTAGAAGAAAACATAGGCAGTAAAGTTTCAAATATCTTAAATAGCAATATTTTTGTCAATATGTCTCCTAGGACAAGGGAAACAAAGAAAGAAAATAAATGGACTCCATCAAATGAAAAAGCTTCTGCACAGCTAAATAAACCATCATAAAAATGAAAAGAGAATCCACCATGTGGGAGGACATATTTGCCAATGATACATTGGATAAGGGTTAAATTTCCAAAATATATAAAGAGCTCATGTGACACAACACCAGGAAGACAAACAATCCAATTCAAAAATGGGCAAAGGACCTGAGTAGACACTTTTCAAGGAGAGCATACAGCGGGCCCACAGACATGAAAAAATGCTCAACATCACTAGCAATCAGAGAGATGCAAATTTAAACCATGATGAGCTATCACCTCACACCTGCCAGAATGGCTATCATTAATAAATCAACAAACAAGTTCTGGTGAAGTTCTGGAGAAAAGGGAACCCTAGTGTACTGTTGGTGGGAGTGCAGACTGGTGCAGCCATTGTGGAAAGCTGTATGGAATTTCCTCAAAAAATTAAAAATTGAACTGCCTTTTGACCCAGTGATTCCACTTCTGGGAATATATTTTAAGAATCCCAAAACACCAATTCAAAAGAATATGTGAATATGTACCTCTATGTTTACAGCAGCGTTATTTATAATTGCCAAGATTTGGAAACAGCCTAAGTGCCCATCAGTAAATGAGTGGATAAAACAACTGTGGTACATTAACACAATGGAATACTATACAGCAGTGAAAAAGAAGGAATTCTTACGTTTTGAGACAGCATGAATAGAACTGGAAACTATTATGCTAAGTGAAATTAGCCAGTGTTGTGGTCCCGTCTGGCAGGACCGCATGTTGTTGTGGAATGCTTGTCCTATATCCCTGGACAAGTGACGAACAAATTCACATGGACTAAAGGAATCCGGTGGAGAAAAAGGGTTGTTGAGCCACCCTCTAAGTGAGAGAGTGCTAGGGCTTGCGTGGCTTTTCTATCAGTAAGAGAAAGAGGGCCCAAGGGAGAGAGAGGGTGAGAGAGGGCCAGGGAGAGGGTGAGAGAGAGCCGGCCTGTGTGGCCACTCTCTGGGTGAGGGGGGGGGGGTGGACCCCTTGCCTGGACAGGCTTTTATTGACATTCTAGGTACATTACATCCAGGATAGTTCTCATTAACTATGCACAGGTTCGCTTTAGATGGTTACCATAACAAAAGAGAGAATGTTGCTAATCCCTTTAAGATAAAGGTCATTTGCAATTGTAAAGGGAAAAGGTTGAACTGGTTACACCCAAATTTGAGAGGTTTAGCATAGATTTTAGGAAGTTCCTTTAAAGATATGCAGTAAACATGTGTTTCCTCAATTCAGGGTGAGGGAGTTTTTAGCAAAAGCAAGTCTCAAAGTGGCCTAGGTACAATGCAGGCCTGATTCTCCACGGGAGACCTATTCACGGATGGATGTTCTCTGCACGCCATGCGCATCTGTCTGCGTTCGGAACCAGAGCTGAGTCACAAGATCACATCACACATGGATAGGTTCCCTATAAGCCAGTTGGTGAAAGACAAATACCATATGATCTCATTTACAAGTGGAATCTAATGAACAAAATAAACTAACGAGCAAAAATAGAACCAGAGACATGGAAACGTGGAACAGATGGATAGCTGTCAGAGAGGATGGGGGGGGGTGGTGGGAATTAGCTGAAACACAGTGAAGGGATTACTCAAAGAACGTGAATGCGTGACCCATGGACATGGACAACGGTGTGAGGATTGACTGTGGGAGAGGGCTGGGCTGGGTGGAGGGAGGCAAAGGGGGAAAAACTGAGACAACTGTAATAGCATACTCAATAAAATATGTATTTTTTAAAAAGGTGCTTTTTGTAAAACACTACAATGTTATCGACACATTTGACTTTAACCAAATTTTGTAACTGATCATGTGCCAAGTTGGGTACCACATTACATTATATTCTTTTACAGATGAGTAGAAATCAATGCCAAGATTAAAAGAAAATCCAATGGGAGAGAAACATCATTTTTAAAAGTTAAAAGTTATTTTTTAAAAAAACACTTAAAAATTTGTAGGATTTATTCACTCTCCCAGCCATTCATTCGTGTATTAATGTATACCTAACAGGGTGTTTTAAAATTATCTTTATATTACTATTTACTTTAACAGAGTTATTACACCCATGGGTCAAAATCTGAAAGATGCAAAAGATTGTGCAGTAAAAGGTAGTGCCCACTTCCACCCTTTCCCCAGCCACTGTGTCCCCTCCCAGGAGTGACAGCCACTGTTGACAGTTCCCATGGTTTCTTTTAGAAGTAGTCTCCAGTTGTAAGTGCATATTCGCCTACCTGTTTGTCCATGCATTCATCCATCAGTGTAGTGTGTTTTTTCAGGAACAAGGGAAAGGCAGCCATGACTTGATTTTAGATGGCAGACCCACCTTGTTTCACTGATCTGTTACAAAAGACATTTGGAACTCCTGCCCTTGCTGCTCAGCCAGCCACTCCAAGGCTGGAGTGTGTGAATGTCAGAGATCAGTCAGGGAAGACTGGACATTGTAAAAACAGCGAGGTGCAGCTCTTCAAGTTTTATTCTGGTCCAGTCATCTGTTCTTACGTTTGATTCCAAGAGAGAGGGACGCTTGCAATAAATGAGCAAAGACAAATTTAAAGTGAGAGAGTGAGGTACCATGAAAAAGGTGATTGAAATCAAGCTTGCTTGGATCCAATACCATCCCTACCCTCACTAAGAGCTGTCCGCTGAGGTCATTTAACTTCGTGGAGTCTCAACTTTCCCATCTGTGAAATGGGGATAATGATACCATACTCTGCAGGTTACAGTCCAGCACAGTGCCTAGATATGGCTAGTGCTCATATCATGATACTGGTACATTATTAAGTACACACAATACCCCCTTTTTTTCCCCTGCAAGTACCTGAGATCTTTGCAAAAGATCTAAGATGTAGTATAAATATAGTACATAGTATATTTATAACATAAATAGTATAATTTAGAAATACTTATAAATAATGTAAACAATATAAGTATATTATAATATAAATATAGTATAACTGTAGTATCAGTATAATATAAATCTTTGCCAAAAGATTTAAGATACAGTTTAACACAGAGTCAGAGGGCTGGCGAAAGGTGGCTGGTGCAGGCCGGTGGGGCTGGCTGAGGACATCTTCCAGCTTGGGTGGGGGTGGGTGCTGAGCTACAAAGCTGCGAGGGGCCTGGTAACCTCAGCCTCGTTGCCACAAGAACCCTTGCTTTCTGCAGCACCCCACAGCAGCCCTGGAGAAATATCCTATCCCAGTGCCCCTGGGCAAGGTACTCACATTCCGGCCTGACTGCTGACTGCCTTGCCATTCATCCACCCTCCTGTTGCATCTGTTGAATCTTCCTAAAATGCTAATGTTGCCATTTTAGTCCTTTGGTTAAAACTCCCCGTCACCTTCAGGATGAAGTTAAATTTTTTAGCACACAGAAGTTTTGCTGTGGACTGAATGCTCGTGCCCCCCTCAAATTCACATGTTGAAGCCGCACCCTCCATGAATTAGGAGGTGGGCCCTTTAGGAGGTGATTAGGTCATGAATGGGATCAGTACCCTGATAAAAAAGACCCTGAGGGCTCCCTCCCCGTTCCACCAGGCAGGACACAGTGAGAAGATGGCCATCTGCCCAAGAGGAAGTAGGCTCTGACCAGACACCGGGTCTGTTGGCACCTTGATCTTGGACTTACCCAGCCTCTAGAACTGCAAGAAACTGACGTTTGTTGTTTAAGTCATCCAGTCATTGGTATTTTGTTGTGACGGCCCGAACGGACGAAGGCAGCCTCCAAGAAGTAGCCCATTGTAACTCCTCCTGACTCAATTTTGTCTGCTTCTCTGCACAGCACCTTGGTGCACACTGTGTGCCCTCCCCCCACCCCGGGGTCCTCTTTCTTTCCTTCATCCAGCTTCCTTCAAGACTCAGCTCAGACACTCCTTCCCCAGGCTTTCCATGGCCACCGCAGGCTAGGATGTGGTCTCAGCTGACTCGGGAGGTTGCGGGGGCGGGGGGGGGGGGCACAATGGATGCCTCCGTTTACTCTTTCCATGAAGGGGCCCCTGGGAGAGGGGGAATCAGAGTGTGAGAGTGGGTCTGGGGTCCCCATGAGCCCAGCAGAGCCAGAGCTGAGCCACTGATGTTTGCCTTTACGGCCCTTCTCGTCACAAAGTGGTCATCCCCTCCGGGGGTGGGAGTGGCCAGTCAGCACTGACAGGTTTTTCCTGTCCCAGCTGGTAGAGGCCGAACATCCATTGAATTGTGATTTAATTTTAATTTATGTTTTGTTGCTCAGTTGTGCTTTTGTTGGGATTTTAAAAGAGAATTTTTTAAAAAAGGAGTTTAATGTCTCTGGTTCTATTTTGCTCGCTTGTTTGTTTTGTTGATTAGTTTACACTTACAGGTGAGATCATATGGTGTTTGTCTTTCACCACCTGGCTTATTTCACTCAGCTCAGTGCTCTCCAGATCCACCCACGGTGCCACGAAAGAACAAACTGACAGTAACCAGAGGGGAGGTGGGAGAGGATAATGGGGGAAAACCGGGGGGAGGTCATCAGGGAACATGTATAAAGGACACATGGACAAAGCCAAAGTGGGTAGGGTAGTTTGAGGGTGGGAGGCGGGGATGGGTGGGGCAGGGGGGCGTGGTGGGGTGAAAATGGAGACAACTGTACTTGAACAACAATAAAAAATAAATTAAAAAGGAGTTTAGGACTGACCTCCTCTTTGGACTTAATCTCTCCTTTTGTTTTCAGACCATTATGTCAAATTCATTTTCGAATAAATTTAATTATTTTATCAAATATACAAAATGCACAGTGCAGTTTTTAACAATATGTAAGTTCTTAAAATATATTTTACTTTTGAAATAATTTTAGACTTACAGAGAAGTTGCAATGACAGTATAGAATTCCCCGAATGTTTTGTCATCTTTTGTCACTGTGCTACATTTGTCACAGCTGAGACCCCAACACTGGAACCTCGCTATTAACTAAACTCCAGATTTGATTTGGATTTCACCAGTTTTTCTAGTAATGTCTTTTGTGTGTCCAGGATTGAATCCTGAGTCCACATTCCATTTAGTCTCATGTCCTCCAGTCTCCTCTGGTCTGTGACAGTTTCTCAGTTTTTTCTCCCCCTCACCCCTGCACCATGATCTCACTAGTTTTGGGGAGACTAGGCAGATATTTTGCAAAATTGGACTTTGTGGTTTTAATCAAGGTCTGGCCACCACCCCTCACACTAATGAAAGCCTCTCCTGAAATTTACCATGGCATGAACATTCCAGATGAGCCAAGTTTTGGTGCTCCTGGGACACAGGAGACAGACACCCATCTTGGAGACAGAGAACGCAGCATTTGGGCCCTTTCTTTGGAGGTAATTTTGTCCGTAGGCTCATCAGGAAGTTGGATGAGACTTTGGCCAAGGCCAACATGGCAGGACCTGTGCTAAAATAAATTTCAGGTTTACCTCCTTGCCATGGGAGGCTGAATCCCAAACCCTAGCCCGTGTGCAGCCTGCTTTACCGAGCGATGAGACCCCGGGTTCTTTGAGGCAGCTGACCTTTGGAGCAAATTATCCGAGGAAATCTGATTAGCTAGTTCACTGGGTTCCTACAAAATGGATCTGGGTGTATTTCTGCTGCAGAAATGTCAGCATAATTGGAGTTCCTGGAGCTCAAAGAGCTTCTTTCCTATTGTTTTCATCCTTTGGAAAAAAAATTAAAAACCAACCAAACAAAACCCAAGCCCCCAAAGAATTGTTCTTTGACATATGCTTTGCTTTTGTACATGGTTCAGAAGCTGTTTCTGGCTGTATTTACTATTTTATTAATCAGGGTAACAGCCCGAACATCATTTAAACAAACAAGCCCCCCCAAAATTCATCCCCTAATAGATGATGTGAGCTTAATAGAGATGGCCAAGCCCAGGACCTTAAATAAATAAGCTGACTTTAATTCGAGGGAAAGAACATGGGGTGGTAATTACTTAAGGCTGTGTGCCATGTGATGTAACCAAATTCGAAACTCACTAATTTCATTATTTTAATGGAAGTCTGCCTCCCATTCATTAGGCTGACATATGAGTAGCCATTAGTAACAGTTCATTTCCAAAGCTATGGTGGGTAAAGGGTGATTGGAAATGAGTGAGTGCCAGGCCTGGTAGAAATCGACAGTGCTCCAAAGGGAACTTGCGGATGGGGTTTCTGGAAGGGGCAGGGAGTATAAGGAGGGAAATTACCACTTTGGATGAAGGCAGCAAACCATGGAGTCAAAACAGAAGCCTTGGATCCGAGAGACCTGGGTTCAAATTCTGGGTCTGCCCTGTACTAGCTGCGTGACCTTGGGCAACTTACATCCCTGGCCTGAACCTCAGTTTCTTCCTCTGAGAAATGGGCATAAAAATCGTTTCTACCTCATAGAGTTGCTTGAGATGATTTAATGAGGCTTATCACAGGCCCCGGCACACAGTAAGCATTTAAGAAATGCCAGCAATGATGGCAGCGTCCGTGCTGTTATGAGGTAACAATGGTATTTTAGGGCTTGGAGACTTTGCTAATGAAGAAACTGAGGCTGATAGGGGTAAAGTAATTTGTCCAACTTTGCCCTGTCATTCAGATACCTGATTCCCAATATGATGTCCTCAAAACATTGAAAAACATTATTCCATTTTTTGAATAAGCAAATCATTTACATGATTTAAAATTAATTTTTTAAAAGACAGGATGTCAGTGTATCCCGTGGAAAGTGTCC
>VMDR010009260.1:0-33973 GCA_007922815.1 Macrotus californicus
AATCCAGTGTATGAGCTAAAGAAAAAACACAACAACACCTCTTTTATATTCTAAGAAGCTTTAAAAGAATAATTCAGGGGATGTTGACGATAACTGCTACTTTGTCAGTCATTGTCTCTATATGCAGTAAAATTTTATGATCCCTTTATAGTAAAATAAAAGAATTCACAGCAGTTGTTGAAAACATTTTTCCTTGGACATAAAATATTTTAATGCTATTAGGTTTCTGGTTTTTATTATAGCTTAACTATATCCTATTAAACTCTAGGGTGTGTCTAAATCTTTATTTTCCCCCCTTCACCTCCAAGTAGATAAATCTGTGCTCTCACATATAATATATTTAATTTTTGGAAAATTTAATGCTGTAGTAAATCAAGTGTGTGATTTATAGTAATCAGACCACTTTGACTTTAAGTTTCACCGTTTCCTTTTTCCACAGATAATTACGGAGAAAATAATTACCAATTAACTGATATAAGCACGCTGTCCTCTGCTGTAAAAAGTCTGAATAGATACTGTGTATGTTTTTATGTCCATGAACTTGAGCTACTCGTGTGCAATTATGTGTATGGGAATGGAGTAGTGTTCATGATTTGTATCTACATCATCATATGGATGTATATTTATTAATAAAGTCATTACTTTAAAACCAACTTGTTTACTACTTTATTTCTTTAGGGGAAGGATAAATATTACACCTTTTTTTTATAACCGTAGATCTTATATTTTTTCTTGGATTGTGCTTTAAGTGAAAAACCATTTTAATTAGTAATTTTCCCAAGCTTTCAGCTAGCCTAATAAAGTCAGCAAACTTTAGTAACTATTGAGCACCTGGTCTAGAGTGTAGCAGCTCACATTACTGAATAACACACAGTCTCTACCCTTAAGGAACCCGTGGTGGAAAACAAACGCCTTAATATGTCGAACTTGAACGGTGTGATGCCAGTTTTTATTCATTCTGAATTGACATTTTAACGTACTTTATCTCTCAAATTAGCTAATTTTAGCACAGAACCGGTGAAGCTACAGTTCATTTGCCTAGTCCTCAGACTTAGGCTAGTTTTTAGATGGATTTCACAAGAAAAACGTTATTGTGATAATGCTGGCTTTTAAATTGTGTTGCAAGCTACATAATGTGGCTGTTGTACTTCCTCTGTTGCATGAAGAAAAACGGTAAGAACTACATCGTGTTATGCATCCTGAATATGCCATGTGCAGAATGGCTGGTAACTGAAACTGATCATGATTTTTCTGAGTAACTATAGGACTGTCACAAAAACACTCCTTCCCCCCAAAAAACCAACTTTGTAATGTTTCTGAAAATTCTGTTTATTTTGGAAATTTCAAACGTATACAATATTTAGTAAGTATAGAGTGTAATGACCCTCCATGTGATCATCCAGCTTTAGTAATTAAAAATTCAAGATACCTCTTTTTTTGGTTTATATCCCTATTTACTTTGTCCTCTTCAATTATTTTGAAGCAAAATTTTCCAAATCATGTTATGTCATCCTAAAATATTTTAACGTATATCTAAAACTAAAGACTTTCTAAAACACATCAGCATGACACCATTATTATACTTTTAAAAAGTAATCATTTCTAAGACTATACTTTCGGGGGTCATTTCTATAGTTTGTTACTAGAGAAGTTTCTCTGAACGTGTAGAGCACCCGAAACCACGACGAGGAGATGGAGTGTTCTCTCCTGAGCGCGAAGCCGGCCCTTGGTGTGGCTTTGGTAATTGCCACTTGCCGTTGATGATCCTTCTCTGTCCTTGGAGGGAGTAAGAGGGAGAGAACACCATCTGAGTGGGGGAAAAAAAAAGTAATGATTTCTAAATATAATCAAGTATACAGTGTTAAAACTGAATTGTCGCATAATTGTAAAAAGAATTCAGTACTTTTATTGAAGCATCATTTACATATCAAATGTCAACCATTGTAAGTATACAGTTCATTATATTTTGTATGGCTGACCAGTTTTTACCCCACTAAATTACCTGGGCATGTTTATTGAAAATCAGCTGACCACATAACGTGTAGGTTTATATCTGGACTTTGTTGCCTACTTCACTGATCTGTGTGCAATACTACACTGTCTTGGGTTTTAAAATTAGTGTAAGTCTGGGTGTTTTTGTTTTTTTTCCTCAGTGTTGTCTTGGATATTTCAGCCTTTGTGTTTCCATATAAATTTCTGGATAAGTTTGTCAGTTTCTAAAAATCCCTATGATTTTGGTAGAGATTGTATTACATCAATTTGGAGAAATGTGCCATCATAATATTTCAGTCCTTGGCCATGATCGATCTGCCCATCTATTTACGTCTTCCTTGATTTCAGTCCGCAGTGTTTTATAGCCTTCAGTTTACAGAAGTTGCACTTCATTGAAATTATTCCTAAGTATTTTTGATGACACTGAATGGAATTGCTTTATTTCACTTTGGTATTATTTGTTGTGAGTATGTAGAAATACAATCTACTTTTGTCTATTGATTTATACCTGGCAACTTTGCCAAAATCACTTTTTCTGGTACTTTTTTTGGTAGTTACCATGGAATTTTCTAGGAACAAGATCATGTCATCTGTCTAAAAAAACAGTGTCCTTTCTTTCCAAACTATACACCTTCAGTTTTTGTTGCTTATTGCACTGGCTAGACCCATCAATAGAATGTTAAATAGAAACAGAATGGACCTGCCTTTTCCTGATATTAAGGGGAAACATTCAATCTGTCATTATTAAATATGATGTTAGATATATATTTATAGTAGATGCACTTTAACTGCTTGGGGAAGTTTCCTTTTAATCCTAGTCTTTTGAGATTGATTTTTTTATTCATGAATTGGTGTTGAATTTTGAGACACCCTCACAGACACACCCAGAAATAATGTTTTACCAGCTGTCTGGGCATCCCTTTTAGCCCTGTCAAATTTACAAATAAAATTAACCATCACTGTAGTAGTCTTTGATGATCTTGCCAACATTCTTTATTACATTAGCGGTTGCAAAATTGCAACTTTAAAAAAGATTTTATTTATTTTTAGAGAAGGGAAGGGAGGGAGAAAGAGGGAAACATCACTGTGTGGTTGCCTCTCAAGTGCCCCCTACTGGGGACTTGGTGCACAACCCAGGCATGTGCGCTGCCTGGGAATCAAACCAGCGACCTTTGGTTCACAGGCTGGTGCTCAATCCTTTCAGCCACGCCAGCCAGGGTGCAACTTTTAATCCTCCTGTTTCATTATCAATTAGGTCAAATATTTCTATACTAAAAACCTTCCCTTGATCAAATATTCGGTTACCCTGAAATAATCCTTATCGGGGACATAAATTCCTGATTCTTTCCTTTTTATCTTCCAATCTTCTGAATAGAACTGGTTCTCCAGCATCTTCCAAAGGATTAATTAGTTAAAAAACATTTTTAAAAATATATTTTATTGATTATGCTATTACAGTTGTCCCATTTTCTCTCCCTTTATTCCCCTCCGCTTTGCACCTCCCCTCCCACCCACATTCCCACCCCCCTTACTTCATGTCTGTGGGTCGTACATATAAGTTCTTTGGCTTCTCCATTTCCTATACTATTCTTAACCTCCTCCTGTCTGTTTTGTACCTATTATTTATGCTTCTTATTCTCTGTACCTTTTCCTCTGTTCTCCCTCCTCCCCCTCCCCACCCATAACCCTCCATGTGATCTCCATTTCTGTGATTCTATTCCTGTTTGTTTGCTTAGTTTGTTTTTGGGGTTTTTTTTAGGTTCACTTGTTGGTAGTTGTGAGTTTGTTGTCATTTTACTGTTCATAGTTTCCGAGCTTTTCCTTAGATAAGTCCCTTTAACATTTCACAGAATAAGGGCTTCGTGATGATGAACTCCTTTAACTTGACCTTATCTGGGAAGCACATTATCTGCTCTTCCATTCTAAATGATAGCTTTGCTGGATAGAGTAATCTTGGATGGAGGTCCTTGCCTTTCATGACTTGGAATCCTTCTTTCCAGCCTCTTTTTGCCTGCAAGGTTTCTTTTGAGAAAGCTGATAGTTTTATGGGCACTCCTTTGTAGGTAACTGTCTGCTTTTCTCTTGCTGCTTTTAAGATTCTTTATCTTTAATCTTGGCTAATGTAGTTATGATGTGCCTTGGTGTGTGCTTCCTTGGGTCCAACTTCTTTGGGACTCTCTGAGCTTCCTGAAATTCCTAGCGTTCTATTTCCTTTTCCAGATTGGGGAAGTTCTCCTTCATTATTCTTTCAAATAAGTTTTCAGTTTCTTGTTCCTCTTCTCCTTCTGGCACCCCTATGATTCAGATGTTGGAACATTTAAGGTTGTCCTGGAGGTTCCTAAGTCTTTCCTTATTTTTTTGAATTCTTGTTTCTTCATTCTGTTCTGGTTGAATGTTTCTTCCTTCTGGTCCACACTGTTGATTTGAGTCCCAGTTTTCTTCCCATCACTGTTGGTTCCCTGTACATTTTCCTTTATTTCATTTAGCATAGCCTTCATATGTTCACCTAATTTGTGACCGTATTCAACCAATTCTGTGAGCATCCTGATTACCAGTGTTTTGAACTGTGCATCTGATAGGTTGGCTATCTCTTCATCGCTTAGTTGTATTTTTTCTGGAGCTTTGATCTGTTCTTCCATTTGGGCCATTTTTGGGGGCGGGGGGTCTGGGCTTGCCTGTTATGTAGTAAGGGGCAGAGCCTTAGGTGTTCACCAGGGCAGGGCAGCCACGTGTCGCTGCCTTGTGACGCTGTACATGGGGGAGGGGTCCGATAGGGAACAGTGCGCTTGCTCCACTCTCTGCTGGTTTTCAGTCACTTCCCCCACTCCCCACAAGCAAATTGGGTCCTTCTGATGCTGATTCCCAGGTGGGTGGGCTTGTGTATGTTCTAGGACCTGTGGGTCTCTCCAATGAGCTCTCCTGTGAGGCTGGGAATTTTTCCGCTGCTGCCGCCCCAACCCCTACAGGTGTTTTCAGTCAGAGGCTTTGAGGCTTTATTTTCCCTCGCTGGAACCCTGGGCTACGAGGTCTGTCTTGCTCCCCAGTTGTTCCGGTTTATCTTCACCGAATGTGGGACCACCCAGTCTGCAATCCGCCACCTCACCGGGTCCACCAGCTGCTGCCTTGCCGCAAGTCCTCTCTGCCCCGCTGCCCGTCTCTGCCCCTCCCACCAGTCTGCATGAATGTTTCTTATTTAACTCCTTGGGTGTCAGACTTCCATACAGTTCGATTTTCTGTCAGTTCTGGTTGTTTTTTGTTTTTAAATCTATTGTTGTCCTTTTGGTTGTGGGAGGAGGCACAGTATGTCTATCTATGCCTCCATCTTGGCCAGAAGTCCTAAAAAACTATTTTTTTATATCAGTATGAACTCATGGATTCTAATGTGAGGTATCTCTGGCTATTGAAATTATTCATTCTTATGCTCAAAGCATTCCATCTTTGGCTATTAGGAACCAGTTTGGCTCCTTAGTCATTTTGACATAACCCTAGTATGATAAAATGCCCCAGACTCACAAAAAGGTCTTCTGACTTAGCAAGTCAGTTTAGGGAAGCTGTCTTGAGCTTTAGGGTACGTGGGGTTTAGAAAAAATATCCTCTTTTTAAAAATCACTGTGTTACAAAATGCAGAAAGAATCCTTACAATGACACATTAAAATATTTTTTTGTAAACAACATTTAAAGAAAGAGGTGGGATAAGGAAGGAAAGCAAAAACAAAAAGGCACTGGTTTGAAGTGCTATATTCCAGTCTGAGATGTTCCTAGTAAACTGATTTGAGGGCATCTCTCTGGGCAGACACTAGAAGTGTGAGATATCACTAAGCATATTCCTTTTGTTTTCAAGTTATAGTCCTTCCTGCACAGGGACATCTTAGATCCGGTGTCCTGCTCTGACAGAGCATCCTGCAGGCTCTCTTCTTTCTCTTCACCCCTGCCACGGCACCCCACAGCAGCTTTGCAATGAAAACAAGAAGCACTTGGATAGAGGCTTATTCTTTCTGCAGCAGTTGGTAAAGTAATATTTTTGTTGCAATTGCTCACATGGAGCTAGATATTGTTGACCTAGCCTTTGTCGGATGTTTGAATCCTGATTTGAGTAGATAAGTTGTTCCAGGGCATTCCCCACCTATTTCAATGGCCTGTTGGGTTAATCTAAATTTTATATCTGTAATATGTCACTTTTCTATGTTTGTAGCAAAATACATTGAATTTAGAGGTGGACCTAGATTTGAGGCCCTGCACTCTCACTAGTTTATGACCTTTCTCAAGTTGTTGCTTAATTTTTCTAAGTGTCCGAAATGGGCTTGTGGTGAGAATGAAATGAGAATAATGCATATGGGTAATTTGGCAATACTGACAGTTTGAGTTGGGGTTCATATTCAAGGAATGTCATTTAATGTGAAACCTTAGGCAAATTAATATTTTATTTTCTTTCTTTCTATATTTATTTATTTATTTATTTATTCTCACCTGAGGATATTTTTTCATTGCTTTGAGAGAGAGAGAGAGAGAAAAACATCGGTTTCCTTCTCATAATATGCGCCCTGACCAGGGATAGAACCTGCAACCTGGATATGTGCCTTGACTGGGAATTTAACGTGCAGTCTTTCATTCTATGAGATGATGCTCCAACCAAGTCACATCAACCAGGGCTATTTTCTTTATTTTTAAAATGTGTGACATATCTATGGCAAGCATAGTTTAAGAACTTTATGGGATGTATAATCAAAATACTTAACCTAGCACTTGGCATATGATAGTATAATAATTTTAGTCTTTGTTGTACAGTCAAAAAGGTCTTTTAGCCCTGGCTGGTGTGGCTCAGTAGGTTGAGTGCAGGCCTGAGAACCAAAAGGTCACTGATTCAATTCCCAGCCAGGGCACATGCCTGGGTTGCAGGCTGGGCCCTCTGTCGGGGCCTTATGAGAGGCAACCAATGGATGTTTCTCTCCCACATGGATGTTTTTCTCCTTCCTCTCTCTCTCCCTTCCTCTCTCTCTAAAAATAAAACATTTTTTAAAAAAAGATCTTTTAACACAGTATCTTAATAAAATGAAAACAGATGCTAAATTTTTAAGTTCGTAAATTTTCCTATTGATATGGGCATTTCGGTATTGGTAGTAGCAGAATGCCAGGCAATATCATGAGATACTCCATTAACCTTCAAGTGATCTGAAGGTTACCTGGAGTGGGGATGGAGCAGGGTAAGAAGAGGACCATCAGTTGATGCAGGTATGCTTACCTGGAAAGCTTGGCTGTAAGGGTGCTTCCAACACTGGAATGATTTTTTCTTCCTTCTTGGGAACTGCATGCACTGTTTTTAGAACAAAAGATCTACGGCCTGTTGCCCTTTTTGTGGCTGTCAATTTGATGCTAGTTTTAATATTTTGAAGGTAGGATTAGTGAATCAGTGTCTTCAAATGCTACATTGGATACAGTGTCAAACACAGTAAAACTGAATCATCATTTAGGAACTTCTTCATTACTTTAGGATTTTACGCTTCCCAAACAACTTGTGAAATCCTGTTGTAAGCTCAAGTGCTTCTCCAAAAAAAAAAAAAAAAAAAAATCAGATTCAGTGAATTGAAAAGGGAAGGAAGAACACATTAGATAAGTAGGTAATTGACCATTAGGTAATGGCTTGGATAGAGTTTCTTTAATTTTATTTTCATGTTATTTATAACATCATCAAGAGTTAATACTATAGGTATCCAAATCTGGCTACTCAGCTGTGGTAAGCCAGCCTCCCGTACATCTTGTCATGATCCTCACTTCCTGGTGTTTATACCAGGATATGAAAACCTGGGTAGTCCTTGGACAGTCCCGTCCTACGTTGCGTAACCAACAGGATACTGCAGAAATAAGGGTGTGTGATTTCTGAGGCTCGGCCGTACGACATATTGCAGGTTTGCTTGGCTGCCTTGGTCTGGGGAGAGCCATCTGCTGTGCTGCAAGCACACAAACGGTCCTATGGAGAGATCCCCATGGTTACGAACTGAGCACTTCTGCCCCCAGTCAGCGTCACCTTGCCGTCTTGGAAGCAGATCTCTGTCCCCGTTAAGCATTCAGTTGTCTGGAGCCCTAGCCAACATCTTGACCGCAGACAGAGCCACCCAGCTGGGCCACTCCTGAATTCCTAGCCCACATCAATGAGGTGGGCTAAGAAATGATTATTGCTGTTTTCAGACAAGGTTTTGGGGTGATTTGTGCTACAACAATAGATAATGAATACACTGATTATAATAATTGTTAGGTTATACCCAGTACTCATGAACCTAAGAAATGGCCAACTCTTGAAATTTCTCTTTAGAAATAATGTTAAGACTTGATTATACTGACAAACATTAGCAAGTCTCATAATTTTCAACTAATTTGACCCCTAGTCTTTCCATCACAAAAGCCTGGCAAAACACTAACTCTGGGCTGATTCTGGCCACCATGAACTCCTGGGCTGCTAAGTGCTGTTGGAGGAAAATGCTTAACTGTGCCATTTGCCACTATAAATTGCCTGCAACCACAGCTGCACCCCCAACGCTCCCAGGAAGCTCTTTTGTATCCTGAGCTCCCATGCCATTCTTCATTTAGGTTATTTCAGACTCCCGCTCTCCACTCTCCTTAGACACTTGTGTACTACCACAGGCTTGCTCTCCTCTCTACCTCACAGAGAAAACAGCTGATCTGCACCCACCCTGTTCTACTCCAATGGAGGGGTTATTTCCCTCTCGCAGGTTTTTCCTCTCTGGACCCCTTTCCCCACTTCTCAGTGCATCTCAAACCCCTCCTGACAGGGTCCTTCTCATTAGCTTTTAAATACAATTAACTTACGGAAATCTAGTATTTATTTACAGAAGCTATTACAAAAGTCCTGATGAACAGTGTGATATCATTTGAAATGAGTTACTGATTGTATACCGTAATATAAAAAGTCTTGGATTCCAACTGGTACTCTAACCTTAGCTCTGTCAGAAACTCCCCACGTGACACCGAGCCCCTTTCTCTGCGCTTCAGTCTCCTGGCAAGCCAAACAGGAAATGTGTCTTTGGGAGAAAAGCCTCTGAGTGAAACAAATGCCAGGTTAGCACCCACATTGGGAATGTTGAGTCTCCTATTACAGTTGAGGTTTAAGCTTGTGATTATACTAGATAGCAGTCTTCTTTTTTTAAAACTGTAGTTACTTAAAATTTTTTTTTTTTTCATTTACAGTTTACACTCAACAGTATTTTGTATTAGTTTCAGGCAGGTAGTAGTTCCCGTAACTGCTGTGCATCGCTCTGGTCTACCCTGTGTTTCGGACACAACTCTCCCAACAGACGTCTTGGGAGAAATTATTGAAGGAGGTCAGGTCAATTTCCTTTTGTTACTACCACAGAGAATACCTATTATTGATGAGACAGTAATGAGTACATTGGGTCAACCTAAGTCCATCAACATAGAACATTAAAAGGATAAGAATGGAAAAAGAGCTTGGAGTAAAACGATATGCATATATGCCCAAAGTACTGATTTATTAAATTCATCGAAATATTCTCTTCAGATGAAAGGAATTTCAGACAAAATAAAGTTATCTATTCTATTAGAAGTCACACAACATGCAGTGACTTAAAACAACACACTTTTAATCTCTGTTTCTGAGGGCTAGGCACTTGGGGAGAGCTCCAGCTGGGCATCTCTGGCCCTGGCCTCGCAGGCAGCAGTCCGCCAGCGGTTGTTGAAGCTGGAATGGAGTGCGGCCGGGCTCAGCTGGTGACCATGCGCATCCCTCTTCCTGTCGTGTCGGGGCTGCTCTGTGCAGGCTGGTTTGAACTGCCTCTGAGCACCGCAGCCTCTGCGCAGTCCGACTACTTTGTGACTCAGGGCTCCGGCACGAATCTTCGAGCAAAAGGGTAAAGCTGTGCAGTGTGGCCTCGGAAGTCATGCAGGATCACTCCACGAACTGCTACATTCTGTTGGTCACGTGAGAGTCACAGCCCCTCCAGATCCAAGGGGAGGGGAATTTGATTCCACCCGTGGAAGGGGTGGCGGCAAACTTGCTCGTAGAACAGCATGTGGGATGGAGCATGCTATTGCGACAATCTTTGGAAAATACCCTTTGCCACAGTGATCAAAATGGAAGTAAATACCTGTCTGTTGACGTGAGAGGGAGGAAGAGGGAAAAAGAAGAGAGGTCCTTGTGACTCACCACCTTAAAATAATCTAGGCAAACGTATCAAGAGGGACAAAAAACACCAGGTGTGCAAGTGTGTGGCTGTGCCTAGCAGTCCCAACTGTTATCAGCCTCTTGTATGAACAGTCCCAGGTCCCACGGTGTTGGTGCATGGAACTCATTTCAGCCAAAGGAAAAGGATGATGTCAACTCTTACCCATCCCCCCACCCCCAAAAAAAAAAAACAAACAAAAACCCTGCCCGAAAATAAAATCAGTTTCAACACAGGCTTGAAGGCAATTTTCTCACCAAAAAAAAGTGCATGTGCCACCTGGTGGTGAGACAGTCAAATGTGCATTCTCGTCTGTTGACTGCATTTATTGAGAAGTCCTTGAACATGATTCCGACATCTGTAAGTGTACCTCTCCAAAGAGCCAACAGACACAGGGAGGGAAAGGACACGGTAAAAAGGAAGGAGTGGCTATGGGGCATCCACGTCCGTCCGAGTGTCCAGATGAGTCAGATCAGCTTCCTTTTCATTAATCCCCTTAATTCTCTGTCCTATTGGCTTTTTGTGCACCTTCAAATCGGGTACAGTGGAGGAACAGGGAGAGAGTAAGTTAAAGAAGGAAGCGTTTGTTATTACACTTTGGGGGTGAGGGAGGGAGGTAGCAAAATGAAGGCTGTAGTGATCAACTGTGGGCTCTTTCACCCATGTTGTTCATTGTCTCATACTCCTGGACCCACCTGAGAACTTACAGCAAAAGCATGCAGTCTGTCTATCTATCTATCTATCTATCTATCTATCTATCTATCTATCTATGTTTAATCCTCACCCAAGGACATGCTCACTGATTTTAGAGGAGAGGGAAAGAAACATTGATGTGGGTGAGAAACATCAATTGGTTGCCTCTCGTACATGCCCTGACTGGGGACCAAACCCACAACCCAGGCATGCGCTCAGGCTGGGAATTGAACCTACCACCTTTCAGTTTACGGGATGATGCTCCAACCTACTAAGCCATAGTGGCGAGGGCCATGGCAACCTATTTAGAATATAAGAATCATCCACAGAGGCAGATTGATGATGCAGCTTTCTGGTCCAACAATCTGGGATGGGCACAAGGAGACTATGGTTACTCTACTAGAATCATATCATCCAACTAGTAACAACTACCACTTTGAAGTGCTTATTGTGCGCCAGTAACTGCACTGATCATGTTACATCTCATATAATCCATGTACTTTTATAATTTCATCCCCATTTTACAGATGAAGGAACTGAACTTTGAGAAAAGTTACGGACCTGAACGACCACATACTGTTATAAGTGTTGGAGCCAGAATTCACCACATGGCCAAAAAAGCCCAGGTTCTTCTTTTTTTTAAAAGTTTTATTTGTTTTTTTAGAGGGGGGTGGGGAAGGGAGGGAGAAAGAGGAGAGAAGCGTCAGTGTGTGGTTGCTTCTCACGCCCCCCCACCCCCCAACCTGGTGACCTGGCCCACAACCCAGGCATGTGCCCTGACTGGTAATCGAACCGGTGACCCTTTGGTTTTCAGGCCCGTGCTCAATCCACTGAGCTACACCAATCAGGGCAACCCACGTTCTTAACATTGCTATATTTACTAATGCTTTGATGTAAAGATCTTTGAAATCTATTTGTTTTTTCAACCTCTTACAACAAGTTTGAAAGCTGCACTCACCATGTTGATTTAAAAGTTGCCTTCCTCTGTTTTAGGAGGCCCTCCCCTCTAACTGCTAACAAGGAGGGCCATCCTTTTTATTACCCCTCTGTGACTTGGCTCCGGAATGCACAGCCCTGTTCCTTCCTTGCACATCTCTCCTCCCCACCCATGTTCTCTCCATTCTAGGCCCTGCCCTAGCTTTATGCTCCAGGTGGCTTCATCCCCTCCAGGACCCACATACTAAACCTGAAACACTCACGAAAGGCCAGCATGGTGGCCCTACAAACTCAGAGACTGCAAGTAAGCATGTAGGGTGGTCTGAACATAAAAATTAGTAACTAAAAATGGATCATGGCCAGTAGTCACGTCCTAGGCCTGTAGCTTCCTTGACAAAGGTCAGTCTTTACCTTAAGTGAAAAAGACCCCTCAGGGCACACCCACTGCACCAGAGCACGCAACCACAGACAGAACCCCCTCCTTATCTTGTTTTCTACATACCATCTGTGTGGTGGATATTAATCATTAACTAAAAGTATGTGTCTCCGTTTCACTCTTGATCCAATCTCACATTTCTTGGCTTTGCTTTCTCCTGACTCCCTAATCTACCACCAATGAATTTCACGTAACTCAATTTACCTTTCTGCCTTTTCCTTTAATGTGTAAAAAAATATAAGGGGGACTCCCAAAACCCAGAATTTATTTGTAAAAAATTGTATATTTATTCTTACATGTTTAAAATTCAGTGACCTTCAAAGTACTCTCCATTTGACGCAATATACCTATTGAGATTTTTTTCCCCACTGGTCAAAATAGTTTTTGAACTCATTGACTTTGATGCCTTTTAGTGCTTCTGCCATTTTTTTGTTTCATCCCTTCCACATCAGCAAAACGTTTCCCTTCTAGGACTTTTTTCATCTGGGGAAATAAAAAAGAAAGTTGCCAGGGGCAGGATCAAGTGAATAGGGGGAATTGGGCATGGGGGGGTCATGCCTTTTTTGGTCAAAAGCTGCTGAACACGCAGCTTGGTGTAGCCAGGTGTGCTCGGAAATCACCCATCATGAAAAGGGCCAATGTGTTGAGGCTTCAAAAAAAATTCACTGAAGCCAAAGGCAGCCTCTCACAACAATGCCAGCTGGTACACTGACAGATGGGTTCCCAGAGCACTCACCTAGTGGGGGAAGCCTATGCTACAAGGGGCCTGACCCCCACAAGATAATTCCAGTTTTTCAGGGGTTTACCCCTGGTAGGCTGCAAAACTACCATTCTCAGGGGTATTTTCTTCATCTGTTGAGATTTTGCTTCCTGGCAATTATTGTCAATTTAGCTCAAATAAACTCATAAAAATTCTCTATAGGTTTAGATATTTCTTACGTCCACAAAACCAATTAAAAATCTCCTTTCCTGAGTGGGCAGGTAGGGTTAAGGCTGCCAGGCATAGCAAATAAAATTAGGGGGCATTCACTTACACTTGAATTTCATTACGTCTCTCACAGTAAAAACCTATTCGTTGTTCCTGTGAAATTCAAACTTAATGGGGCATCCTGTACTCTACCAGGCAACCCTAGGTAGGGTAGCACCGGTAGAGCAGGAGCTTGGAGGGTTTGCAGTGGGGCACTGGAAGGAGGAGGCCTCGGGCCTTCCGGGCCCAACAACACAGCACCCAGTAGGTGCAGTGTGTGCTGCCAGCAGTCAGGCCCCACCTCGCCCCTGAGGACAGAGGGCCACAGGTCTTTGCTGGAACCCCGCCCAGGAGCTGGGGGTCAGGAAAGTTCGAGATGACCTGAAATGTCTGGTGCTTGGCTCCTGAAGAGCCCTGAGACCACTGCACAGGCCACAAGCCAGAAGCAGGCCGCCCGACACCAAGATGGCGCCCGCGGCGGCTGCCAGCTTCCAAGATGGTGGCACGGGCCCGCGCCTGCGCTCCCACGCTCTCCGTCCCCCGCCTTCCTCCCTCTGGGAGCTCGCCCTGCGTTGCCGCGCGCTGGCTGCCCTTAGGTCTGGGTGGTGGTCCCCGCCGCCGCCGCTCCGCACCATGTGGCTCCTCGGCTGGGGGCTGGTACTGCTGTGGGTGCTGGGGCCTCCCGCTCACAGCCAGGAGGGTGAGTGCGGGCTGGGGGCGTTGTTGGGGGGCGGCAGGTGGACGTTCGCAGAATGACTGGGCCGAGTGGAGGGCTGTCCGGCCGACAGTCTTGTACCTGCGCGAAGGCCCGCAACGGGCGACCGTCTTTCACCCGCGCGAAGGCCCGCAACGAGCGCCTCGCCTCTTCCCAGCTCTTCTCTCCGCGTTGTCCCGACGTCGCTCCCCCGGGGGTCCCCGCGCGTGGTCCGCAGTGGGGGCAGCGGCGGGGCGGGGAGCCTCGGGTGTGACCGGGCCACTCCCAGGCCCCCTCAGCCGACGACTGTAGTAGCGCTTATCGAAGCACTTTGTTTTTCTGGGGAGCGCTTTGTTATTATGATAATCATCGTAACGAACAGCTGGCGTTTGTGCCGCCCTTGTTGGGAGCCAGGAGCTGTGCTGGCGCTTTCCGTCCTTGGCTCATTTAGTCCTCCCACCGACCCCAGGGGCCCGGCTTCCTTCGTCTCTCCGTTTTGCAGAAGAAATGCGGAGCTCAGGGAGGCCGCATCCTCTGCCTGAGTCTGCACTGCTGGAGAGGGGCGGAGCCTGTCTCTCTGACTTGCAAAGCCTGTGCGATACTTTGCACCCAGTTCGACCCCTTTCTGAAGAGGGCCACTCTTGCCCTGGCCGTGCGGCCCAGTGGGGTGGGTGTCGGCCGGTGTACCGAGGGGTTGAGGGTTCGATTCTTGATCGGGGCTCGTGCCTGGGTTGCGGGTTCGGTCCCAGTCGGGTGCCTATGAGAGGCGACCCACGGGTGTTACATCTATGTTTCTCTCCCTGGCTTCTCCTCTAAAGTCAATGCGCATGTCCTCGGGTGAGGATTAAAAAAAATAAACAGGGCCACTCTAGCCCAGGTTTCACCCCTCCCCCGCCCCCACACCAGGGTAACCTGCTGCTCGCCCACTGGAGCGTGCTCTCAGGGTCCCTCAGGTGGTGGGGTGGGGCAGCCACCCTGGAGGCGAGGCTGGTTTCAGCCAGCAGTGGAGGCCTTCCTCTCTTTGTCCCTTCACTCCACTCCTCGCGGGCCTGTTCAAGTCCACACCCTTTGGTCTTGCTTGTCGATCAGAACAGGAATGGGCAGGTCTGGGCAGGTCTTCCCTTTGCCAGGGGGGTCCTGGTGGAGGCAGGGCAGCTGGCTTGCTAAGAGGGAGAAAAGGTTGAGGAATAGTAACAAAATTACCGTTAATGAAAAGCGCTCACTCTGTGGCAGCTTTACAAACATCATCTTATTTAATCTCTATTTAAAATGTGTTTTATGTATTGATTTTAGAGAGAGAGAGGAAGGGAGAAGAGAAACATCAATTTGTTGTTCCACTTATTATGCATTCACTGGTTGTTTCTTGTATGTGCCCTGACCCCGGATGGAACCTGTAACCTTGGCTTGTGGGAACATGCTCTTATCAACTGAGCTCCCTGGCCGGGGCCTCTTATTTAATCTTTAAATGCGTATGAAGTAGATGTTGATATCGTTGGTATTTTATAGATGAGTGAGGTGAGACTCAGCATCACTAAAACTTTTGCCAACATCAAACAGCCAGAGTTGAGGGGTCACGATTCAAGCCCAGGCCTGTCTGATTTCACAGTGAAATCTCTGTACTGCCTTTCTGTCACTACACTTAACCCCAGCCTCAGAGAGGGGACAGCATGTGCTGGATACCTTCTGTTTGCCTCCCAGATCATTCTCATGCCCTCTCCATCCTGCTCTGTCCTCGGAGTGGCTACCCTGTATGGTCTCTCCTGCCTTCTGGCTTCCCTTGGGTTGGAATGAGGGGAGGGAGAGGTTGGGGTACCAGTTCTCTTAGCTCCCTCCCTCAGCGGTTATCACAGGTAGGCTGTGTCCCTCCACTGAAAGTCACAGCTTCTAGAAGTCTGTCCTTGCTGTTTGAAGGTTCTGTGACTGTTTCTGCCTCTGGCCTCAGAAGACCTCTGAGTGGTAACGGGCTTGCCGTCTGCTGTTACTGGCGCTGGAATTCCTTGCTGTTGGTTGTGCTTTCCCTACACGCAGCCCACATGTTGGAGGGCCCTTTATTAAGCTTTCCTCGAATTGCCCAAGTTGAATGTGCTTCCGTTTCTTGGCTGATTCAGGGGACTGACTTAGTGTTGCATTCAGTGAGTCTGCTTGGTAGGCAGGGTCATATTCATGTAGACCTGAGGATACCACCAGCCATGGGTGGTGGGGGTGGTCCTTGGTCACCATGGCTAGGCCACGAATGGGGTAAGGACCTAGGACCCTTCACCAGCTGGGTTTTTTCAGGGTGGCTGAAAATCCAAGGCTTTTTAAAAAAAAATTTATTTTTCAATTAGAGTTTACATTCAATTATTTTGTATTAGTTTCATGTGTACCACAGGGTGGTGAGACAGTCATGCACTTTACAAAGTGGTCCCCCGGGTATTTCAGGTACCCACTTGGCCCTGTACAGACTTATTACAATATTACTGACTATTTCCTATGCAGTACTCTATGTCCCTGGAACCATTTTGTGTTGATGACCAACGTGTAGGTCCCAATTGCTTCTTCACCTTTTTCACCCAGCCCTGCAACTGATTCCAAGGGTTTTTTTCTGCAAAGGACACCACTGGCAGATTAGCAACTGGAGGTGGCAGTGCTGTCCAGGTGTCAAGGGACAGGAGGTTATTCCTGGCTTCAGTACACCCAGGCCTGTCCTCCCTAGACAGTCATCCAGCAGATTCTTCCTGAGTGTCCTTCTGGTGCCACACACTGTGCTGGGCACTGAGGGTGCAGTGCTGAGCCAGACGGAGAAACAGGCCCGACCTCCCGTCTGATGGGGAAGGCAGGTGTTAAATGACTACAGATAATTAAGTCAATTACAAGAGTGGAAGATGCTTCAAGAGGGGTTCTGGGGCATTCCTGGATGTTGTAATGGGAGGCCCCTCTGGTCTGAGGGTGGGAGAAGGCGGAGTTTGCCTCACAAGGTGAAGGTCAGGGTGTGATCTGAAGGATGAGTTGCATTAGCCAGAAAGGGGGCAGAGGGCTTTCCTGGCAGAGAAACCGCCCTTAGGACAGCTCTGAGCACGAACGATCAGGGGCCGGAAGTGCCTGGTGGCACCAGCCCAGAGTGTGGACAGAGGCCGCATGGCGAGGGGCCTGGTATCCAGGCTCCAGAGTGCAGACCCCTGCGCCAGGCAGGCTGGCGGCCGGTGAACAGGCTTCAGCAGAGGGGTGACACAATTAGACTGATCTCTAACTTCCAGTTCCGCGTGGGCTGCTATGTGGAGCAGTGTCTGGAGGGGGAGATAGAGGGCCGACCTTGGAGACCCGTTAGGTGGCTGCAGCAGTTGTCCAGGTGAGAGATGGCGGCTGTGGCCTGGCTGAGGGGTGTGAGTGGGGATGGGAGAAGTGGGTGCATCCGGAATGTATTTAGCAGAGGAATGCATGGCACTTAGTTATGGTGCCCTTCCATCTCTTTGAATTGTAAACATCAGTCATATGGTCATCGTCATTATCACTATCATCACTGCAGCCTTTTATGGAGTCCTACTATGTGCTAGGGACTGTGCACATCTTTTCTCATTTGATCTGCACAGCATCCCTGTGAATTTCTGTGTTCCAGTGGTAGTTTTGGTGCTCCCACATGTGGCCACAGAAGCCATTGTCAAGAAAACAACACAGAACCCTGCTGCTGGTCGAGGGCCTTCTGAGAAAAGCCGCACAGTGTGAAGGAGCTGGCCTGGGCTAGGGCTCCCTGGCAGAGGTGACGTGGTGCCCCCACCCTTGTTCTCCAGACATCTTCCTTGCTGCCAATAATGCAATACTTGTCACTTTATGGATAGATCGAGCTGCACTCAGCTTGTGTAGGTAGGAAGCCATCTCTTTTCAAAGGTGCCTTCCCCTGGGACGGTTCAGTGGCTCTTGCATGGTAGGTCGTTTCTGTCTTAGTGTGGAGCAATTCAGTAGTTTCTTCCCAGTACCCGAATGAAAACAATGGTGCGCAAGGCCATGTTGTTTTTTTCCCTAATCTGTACTGTCTACTTGAATATCTTCACAGGAAGGGAAAAACTACACCCCTGAACTAAAATGCTAGCTCTCTGCATCACTCAGACTCCCTCGTGGTTTTCTCTGGGGAACATCTACCCGTTTTTTCCCTTCGGCTGATCAGAGAGAACCAGATTCTAATTTGTGCCCTGACTTTGTTTTCTCCTGAGATCCCCCTAGGATACTGGCGTTCCCCGTTTACTTACCGGCCCTAAATGTTGATTGGGGTCAGGGAGAGCACATCTCTGCAGAGCGGGCATTTGGGAGTAGGGCTGGCTCTCCAGCCTGTCGCCCTTTGTTCTTCTCCAGACTTCTAACCTCTCTGGCTTCATTTCCTGCTTTGTCTTGTGGAGGATGCAACAAACACATTTGTTTGTTTGTTTGTTTGTTTTTCTGATTATTCAGGCAGCACATTCGCATCAAACACAGGCTACAGAAGGACCCCCCCAGTGTGGAGCTGACTCCCACCAAATTTCAGCGCTCCCTGTACTGGCACCCAGCCCTTTCTCCAGGTCATAGTGACAGAGGTGCTTGACCCTCTTCTTCTGTCAAAGCCCCTCTTTGCTGCCCAAGCCCTGTACTCGGCCACATCTAACCTGTATTGTCACCTCTCCCTCCTGACATGCTTTCCCATCAGCTCTATGCATCCTTAAGTTTCTCCTATGTCTTAAAAACCAGAACAGAAACCTCCCTTAGCCCCTTGCCTGCCTGTAGCAACTACCCTGTTTTTCTTCTCCCCCTTCATGGCTAGACTTTTAGAAAGAATTACATGTATGTATCCATGTAGTTCTGTTTCTGGTGGTCCTCATTCTTTCATGTGGACCCATATTTCCATTTGTTACCATTTTTCTTCTGCCTGAAGGAGTTCCTTTAAAATTCTCAGTCATGAGATCTGCTGCAGCTGAATTCTTTCGTCTTCTATATGTGTGAGAAATAATTTGCCTTTGTTTTTTGAAAGGTATTTTTGCTGGGTTTAGAATTCTAGGCTTGTAGTTTTTTTCCTTCTGATACTTTATTTTCTTTCTAGGACTTTATAATTGTTGTTCTTTCAAATACTTTTTCTGTCCCTCCCCGCACCCCCACCTTTTACTCTCTTTGGGATACTCCAATTATCCATACATTAGACCACTTGAAATTGTCACACAGCTCACTGATGTGCTTAATTTTTTTTTTTTGACACTTTTTTCCATTGTGGGTTTCATTTCGATTGGTTCTGTTGCTGTGCCTTCAAGTTCACTATCCTTTTCTTCTGTAATGTTTCATCTGCAGTTAATCCCATCCAGTACAGTTTTCATTTGAGACATTGTAGTTGTCATCACTAGAGGTGCAATTTGGGTCTTTTTTAATCTTATATCTCTATATCTACTTAACTTTTTGAACTCTTGTTATACAGTTTTAATGACGGCTTTAATATCTTTGTCTAATAATTATTTTTTTTTTAAAGATTGTATGTATTTATTTTGAGAGCGAGAGGAAGGGAGGTAGAAAGAGGGAAAGAATCATTGATGTGAGAGAGAAACATCAATCAGTTGTGCCTCTGGCACGCACCTGACCAGGGACCAAACCTGCAACTCAGGCATGCACCCTGACCAGGAATTGGACTGGTGACCTTTTGCTTTGTGGAACGACACCCAACCAACTGAGTCACCCTTGTCAGGGTCCTTGTCTAATCTGATATCGGTGCAAGTCACTTTCAGTTGGTTGATTATTCTCCTCATTCTGGGTCATTTTCCTGCTTCTTCGTGTCATCATTGAAAATCATTGGTTGGATGCCAGAGATGAATTTTACCTTCATGGATATTTTAATATTCCCATAAATGTTCTTGAATCTTGTTCTGCAGTACATTTAAGGTCCACCTCTGAAAGTTTAACTGCTGAAAACAATCCGATCCGAGCTTTTAAAGTTTGTTAGATGGGAGCAGAGCCGTGCTTACTCCAAGGCTAATTGTGCTCCACTACTGAGGCAAGTCCTCTTGCGTACTCTACCTAGTGCCCCATGAAGCAGGAGACTTTTCAGTCTAGCTGCTGGGTACGGGTAGTGTTGCCAGCTCTGTGTGAATGTTGGGTACTGTTGCCTCTAATCCTTTTGGGTGGTTCTTCCCTGGCTTTGGATAACTTAGTCACATGCATGCTGACCAGTGCACTCGAGGGGCCCCTCTGCGTATCTCCGGAGTCCATGCTCTGCAGCTCCTCCATCTTCAGTATTCTCTCCTGCAAACTCTAGCTTCCTTGGTCTCCTACCCTCAGCTCCATTTCCTCAACCCAGTGAGTCCACTGGGCCCTGCATTGTCCCCCTCCCCCATGCCACAGTGGCAACTCCCTCAGGCAGTAAGGTATTTCAGTTGCAGGGCTTTCCTCATTTGCTTGACTGTTTCTTGGGATCACTGTCTTTTTTGCCTGATGACAGGTCTTCTGAAAATGTTTCACACATTTGACTGTTTTTTGGGTTGTTTTAGGAGGGAGGGTAAATCTGGTCCCTGTTACTCTATCTTAGCCAGAAGCATGATGTTTTTGAATTGCTGAATGAACCTGCCAATCTCTATGGGAATATTCTTTAAGACCTTGTATGAATGTGCATACTTTAGGAAGCTCCCAGACCCCTACCCAACTCTGAAGCTAGTTGGTCATTCATAATCTGGTGACATGCTGGTGGCTTGGCAGAGCTCATTACCCAGCTGGTGGCTCCCCAGCCACATAGTGAGCCTCTGTGAGTACAGCTGGGCTTGTTGGTTTCCTCTAGTCAGTGTCTGGCAGGAGTCCCGTAGGTTGTTGAGTTGATGAGGGTCGGAGGGCAGGAGTCTCTGTCACAGAGGGGAGTGGAGGCTGCTGAATGGACATACAAGCCTGCCCGCAACTCCCCCCTTATCTGAGTGTTTTACCTAGGCCCTACTAGGGGCTCCAGAGTGGGAGGAGGGTTTTCCTTTTCTCCCTGCTGCTGCTCCTGCAGTGTGGGGCACTCCTGCATCTGGCTCCGCTGCTGGCTAGCTGTGTGCCATGGGCATTACGCTGTCTCTTTCATACAATGTATCTCTCAATGTATCTCTCAGCCTGGCTTGGTCATCTGTTAAGCGGGAGTGATGGTCCTGTCCTGCCCATCTCAGGGAACTGCTACAACGTGCGTGCGCAACAATGCTTAGCCGTGATAGTCTTCCGTAGAGCCGTCGTTATTTTCTTGGATATTCTCATCAAATGAAATGTTAAAGTGTTTGTGTACTCACGATTGGATATCTGCACTGAAATGTTTTTGTTTATGATTCACATGGCAAGCAGCGGCTTTTGCTTGAAGCTATGTATTTGTTCACTTATTTATTTGTTTTTGACTTAAAAATGATTTTTAAAAGTTGATTTAAAATTTTTAAATTTATTTTTAGAGAGAGGGGAAGGGAGGGAGGAAGAGAGGGAGAGACACATGTGTGAGGGAAACATTGATTGGTTGCCTCTCACACACCCCTAACTGGGGACCTGGCGAGAGAGAGAGAGAGAGAGAGAGAGAGGGAGAGAGAGAATCTGCAACCTTGGTGTATTGGGACGATGCTCTAACCAACTGAGCTACCTGGCCAGGGCTTGTCCACTTACTTATTTGGCATTCATTAATCTAGTGCCTCCTTGAGACCTTCTTCAGGGCCTGGAGAATGGTGGGGGGCCCTCTGATAGTTTAATAGGAAGGGTAGCTTTTTTCTCTGTGGGGGAAAATGTCGCGTACTTGAAGAGAACTGTAAATCTTTTTGGTTTCTGTATTTGGAAGCCAAATAGACTCTGAACACGCCGGCATGTTTTAGTTGCAGAGGAAAGTGGTCACTTACGGTCGGAGGAGCAGCCTGTGCCCCCTCCCCACGTGGGGACTGTGTACATGAGTCAAGAGGAGCCTTCGCATAGCCTGATGGGCCCAGACACGTCAGCAGAAGCCGCCGGGGCAGTGCTGGGGCTGGACACTGAAGGCGACCCTATGGGGGTGCTGTCTGTAGTTCCTGGGGAAGCCGAGGGCAAACTGAGCTCAGAGCCCAGCGATGGCACCTGCAGGGCTGGAGGGAATGAGGACTCGCGGTGCAGCCTCCAGGAAAGCCTCTTCTCTCTGGATCGTGCTGGAGCCAACTTCGCGGAGAGGGAAGAGGAGGATTACACGGAGCCAGAAGCAGCGGAAGCTGACCCGGCCCCCACCGAGGACTCCAACCACACTGACAGCCAGAAATCCCCCAAGGTCAACTGCGAGGAGAGAAATGTCACCGGAATAGAAAATTTCACCCTGAAAATTTTAAATATGTCACAGGTAAGAAAAATGACTCAGCACTTTTCTCCTTTCCAGCACATTGATTTCACGATGCACAATTCGTGGTCGGCTTTCAAAGGGGGCGGCGACCTTGATCAGGTTGTGGGTAGGGTAGTGTTCAGTGGCTGTGCCAGTGAGCGTGGACTTGGCCCTCTGCACCACCTGCAGGGAAGGGAGGAGAGATAACCAGTGTCCCTTACGCTTTTTGGTGTGGTCTCGTCACCCAGCCCCATGACAGAAGGCCCAGTGGACATCAGCATCATAACAGAAACCACTTAAAAAATCTGAATTATAAGAAAACATCTAAATTACTAAATTACTAAAATTGTAATTTAGCATTGTTTAGATTAGCAATGCCCTTAGGAAGGATGTAAAATTGAAGAAAAGTTTCTTTTCTCCAAAGAGTGTGAATCTAGTGTTTATTCTTGAGTGACTGCTGAGACAGTTGTCCCAAACCAAGCCATGTTTTCCAGCTAGTTGGATAAATAGTGATTCCAAAGAGGATACTCAGGTGAGGACTGAGAGTTTTCTGTTAGATAGTTGTGTCAGATGTAGCGTGAGTCAGAGAAGTCCGAGCTCTGAAAGCTGTGGTTGTTCCTTTTAAATGAGGGCACAAAGGTGTGTTGAGGGCACGTAGCTCCTCTAAGTGCAGGGTCAGCCCTGACCTCACACCCCGCCCTCAGTGCCTGGTCAGCCCCGTGCCCGAGCTCTGTGGACTTGCCTCACAAGGTGTCACACGCGTGACCAGGAGAGAGCACTTCAACATAAGCAGTCTGAGGGTGGTGGATTAAAGATTTATGTATTTATTTTTAGAGAGAGGAGAAGGAGGGAGACAGACTTCAATGTGTAAGAGAAACATTGATCAGTTGGCTCTTGCACACCCCCAACTGGGGGGGGCCTGGCCTGCAATCCAGGCACACGCCCTGACTGGGAATTGAACCAGCGACCTTTCGGTTCGCAGGCCAGCACTCAGTCCACTGAGCCACACCAGCCTGGGCAGGGATGGTGTACTTTTGACTTGAACTAACCTTTGGCCAAATACATTGATCCAACTGCTTAGTACAGACTTGGATGTACTGAGATGATCTTCTGGGCCTGAGATCACAGTCCTTTAGTAATGCCATCAGATTGTGTGAAATGCAGAATTCAAGGGTTGGGATAGTGGCCTGTACCCTGCGAGTACCTAGTGTTTGAATGGACAAATTATGAAAAATATTAAAATGGCTCTACAGTAACAGTAAGAAAGTTTAGAGGAAAGTTTGTAATTTGTCATTTGATAGTACTTTTCTGCTGATTGATGGGTGCATATGGTTCAAAATACAGAAGGTTTTTAGGGGTACACCACAGCCTCCCTCCTACCCCTGCTCCCACCTCCTTTCCCCGGAGGTAGCGGTGTTTCCTGTTTCCTGGGTGTCCTTCCAGAAAATGTACATTTACTGCTGGCTTTAACGCTTGTGTCTTTTACTGCAGGACCTCATGGATTTTCTAAACCCCAACGGCAGTGACTGCACGCTAGTCTTGTTTTACACCCCTTGGTGCCGATTTTCTGCCAGTCTGGCCCCTCATTTTAACTCTCTGCCCCGGGCATTTCCGGCTCTTCATTTTTTGGCCCTGGATGCATCTCAGCATAGCAGGTATCTTTCCTTTGTCGGTTTCCGACTCAGCCATTGGGATGACAGTGGCAGTGACTTGGAGGTGTAATTAGTTAAGTGAAAAGCAGAGGAGGTAGGCGTGAGCTTTGCCAAGAAGGCAAGTGTGAGTGAGGAGCGAGGGGTGTCAGCTGACCGAGGAAGCTGACGGCTGCCTTTCTGGAGGCCCCTTTTGAGGAGGGACTGTTTCTGTGAGGCGGGTGGCTCTGCCTGATGCCAGGGACGGCCTGAGGACTTTCTAGGGTCTTGGCCAGCACCAGTGAGCAGAATCGGACCACAGGTAGCCTCTTCTTTGGGACTTTTGCCTGCAGTTTAGGTCCCCAGCCCTGACAGCCTATAACTCTTGGCACCTACGTTCTGTGTTTATTTAGGATTTGTTTTTCTTTCTTTTTTCTTCTTTTTTCCTTTCCCTTTCTTACACTTATTTTTGCATGACTATTCCTTATTAGACTTCAATAAATTAATTCAGTGAATTAATTTAGCCCTTTAAAATGACATTTACCTGCTTTATATTTCTTTTATATTGTTCAGTGGACTTTTGTCTTTTTTAAATGCTCAGTGAGGTAAGTTCCTGAGAACTCTGGTCAGACAGGACACATCTCCCCTCGGTGCTCTGCCTGTGCCTGGGTTACAGGCGGCGTGGCCCTCGTGCTCTGAAGCAGGTGCTCCTCGGCAGCCCACAACAGAGTGTTGGGTGTGAATGAACACAGGAAGTCTGGGTGAAGGTCAAGGTGGTGGTGAAAATGGAGCAAGACTTGACTAACCTGTGCTCCGGGCATTTTTGGTGTGGGTGCTGCCAGTGTTCATCTCAAACTGTTTATGAAGAAAGAAATTGCCCAACAAATTAGTAATTCTCACGAGGGCGTCAGGGAAATAGATCGAAGTGGCCTGGCCTAAGATAACAGATTGATGGGAAGGACAGTCCAGCCCAGAGTCCGGCTTTGACTGGCCCTGCACTGTCTCCAGGCCAGCAAGGTAGGTCCAGCTCCTGCTCAGTACTTTTCGGTCTGGGGTCTGGTACTGTGAGCCCCACTGCATCCCCCATTCCGTGCAGGCTTTTATCATCTGCTTTGTTCCTTTGTCTCCACGCATCCTTCTCAGCGCCTGGTATGGTGCCTTAATTATGGAGAATAAAGGATGGCGTGGGGCGTGAGTTTGTCTCCTGTTAATATTTAAGTTATGGCATGTATACGGAAGAAAAAACCCTGATTCTCCAACAGTGCCATTTTATAATGGGGGCAGCTGAGGCTTAAAGAGGAGGTAACCTGCAGGTTACGGAGATCACCTGGGTCAGAGGCGGGACTAAGGCCGAACCCAGCGGGTCCTGACTCGGGGCTCGTACCACTGCCCTGTGCTATGAAGAGGTGAAGCGGAGCCACGCAGGTCACACTCCTTCAGTCATCCTGCCCTAGTTGTCAGCTTCCTGGTGTGTTTGTTGGATTATAGATCGCTTATTGCCAACTGACCAGACTAATTGTTCACCATAAGTTGAATCTTTCATGAGGGGTGGAGGTGGGCATGCTGGAGAGTTTGAAATGCCTTCTGTCAAGTAAGTTGACATGGTGTGCTTTGTCCATGAGTTAGAGCTTTTTGATCTGGAAGTTAGGAACTTTGCCCCCAACCGTGACCCATAAGGAAGGAGGTCAGAAACGGCAAGTCTAGAGTTTGAATATCAGCAGCCTCCACGCAAAACAGATCCTGTCTCGTTTATTGCCGCCCATCCATCCTCATGTGGTCATTGTGCGAGAATGCCCGCGTTAATTCAGGTTTTCCGATTCTCTCCCGTAGCCTTTCCACCAGGTTCGGCACTGTCGCCGTTCCTAACATCTTGTTATTTCAAGGAGCGAAACCGATGGCTAGGTTCAATCACACGGACCGAACATCGGAGACACTGAAAGTCTTCATTTTCAACCAGACAGGTAAGAAATAACGTGCCGTAGACGAAGACATTTTGTTGCTGGGGGATGTGCCTTCTCTGGGTTCCAATCTGCTGTCATCCTTGAGTGGAGGCTGCAAGATTGCTTTGAGAAGCAAAACTTCTCTTCCACTGAACTGTCATATGCGTGTTGAATGTCTCCCAACGAGCATACCATGAAGAGGTAATTTTAATATGATTACAGACACCTTTAAAAAAACGGACAGCTTTACTCAGATAGAATTCACATATCATACACCTGTAGATATGTTAAATCTGTTTTTCATTGGAGTATAATATTGACACAGAAATGTGCATCAGTCAATGGTGAGGTGGGTGATGAATTTTCACAATGTGAACCTTGGGTAACCAGTACTGAAATCCAGAAAGAGAACGCTACCAGCCCCCTGGAATGTTGCTGCTCCTGCCCTCCCCGAGGGTAACCACTGTCTTGACTCCTGACACCATAGTCCAGGGCGGCCTGTTTTTGAACTTGGTATCAGTGGAGACAAAGTATGGATCATTTGTCTGGCTTATTTCACCCCCCGTCATGTCTGTGGGGTCCACGTGCACTGTTGTGCATGGCTGTGTTATGTTTTTTGTTCCTGGGTAGCATTCTATTTATTAATCCATTTGTAGGTGCTATTTTAATTCCTTAATATTTGCCAGACCAGATGGCCTTATTTTTTACTCTGTAAAAGTCTGAGCGTTATATATTGAAGAAATTTCCTTCATTAGGAAAGTCTGCTCTTCGAAAGCTTTAATACCTCAGTAATGAGCATCCATCTTCTTCCTGAAGTATATCCCCTGGAAGTGAATACAAATTATAACATACCTCCATGTATATTAAGTTGCATGTAATTACTTATGTCTAGCACTAAAGAACAAAGAGCCGAGTGACCTCAGGAGAAGAAGGGTTTTTACCAGGCGGTTTAACTACTTCAGGTCTTGCCATTCACATCGATATGGAGAGAGGGAGCTACTTTGTTCAGTGTTCTAAGAAAACATAGGATACAAATGAAATTGGTAATCATCGATCCCAATTGTTATTTGTGCTAACAGTTCTTTTAGTAAATTCATGTAAAAGCATTTTGAAATGAGGACAAAAAATACAAAAAAAAAAAAAGAAAGAAAAAAATTAAAAGCATTTTGAATTTGCCTTCTGTAGTCTCCTGAGGGTAGCTTTACTGGTTACTTGTGGAACTTTGGTCTCTAAAGAGAACAGAAGGCCCTGGTTGGTAGCTGGGTGGTTAGAGCGACACCCCCCTACTCTGAGGTTGCGGGTTTGATCCCTGGTGAGGGACACGTACGAGAAGCACCAAATGAGTGTGTAGATACGTGGACCAACAAATCGATGTTTCTCTCCTTCCCCCTTCATCTTTCTCTCTAAAATCAATAAATTAAAAAAAACAAGAACAAAAGACAACTCTTAACAACATCCTTACGAGCTCACAGAAATTCTAGTGCTTTAGTTTAGAGCGGCTGCATGGATTCCCACCCCTTTGATGTGGTGGGGAGAAAGCAAATTACACATCACAGCGACGGGCAAGTGAGACCCATCCCAGATACATCAACAGTGGCGTTTGAGACTGCTTGTCATTTTGCGTACCATGCAGAATACTCCAGCAAGATCTATCTGTACTGGGTGTGTTTTTCCATCTGATTGGAAACAATTGGTTTCTCTTGCAGGTATAGAAGCCAAGAAAAATGTGGTGGTAACTCAAGCTGACCAAGTAGGCCCTCTTCCCAGCACTTTGACAAAAAGTGTGGACTGGTTGCTTGTATTTTCCTTATTCTTTTTAATTAGTTTTATTATGTATGCCACCATTCGAACTGAGAGCATTCGGTGGCTAATTCCAGGACAAGAGCAGGAACACGCGGAGTAGGAATGGATTGAAGGAAGTTGGAAAGAGGAATTTCAAGCCTTCATTTTAGAAATTAATGCTGCAATTTCATATATTTTCTCCAGTGAAGAGTTGACGTACAACTGCAGTCAAAGATTCATGCATTCATTGAACTGTTAAATGTGTAAAAAATTAAAAACTGGTGTTTTAACCAGTATTTCAATAAACCAATGTAAAAATATCCGATAGAAACCACTGTTCTTGTTTGCACTACCAGAACATAATCCGGCATTTTAAGGGAGTGATCCAGTTGGAAATGTCAAGATGTATTCTGGTGGAGTAATGAGTAGACGGACAATCTGCTAACTGTATAAAAGGCAGAAACAGGAATCTCCGGTGAGTTTTAGAAAACTCTTGGTTCCCGCTACGTCCAGGAAGGTGGGTTTCTGTTCACTTGCAGGCGCTCTCCCACACTTGAACCAGGAGAGGGTAGTGATGGGAAGAATAAACCAGAATTGCTAAGTGTGGCCTTACAAGTAGCAACTGGTGGGAAAACAAGAGTCAAATACCCTGTCGTTTGGGACCTGTAACTTCACTGAAAGAATCAGAACTGGTTTAAGGAGTTTTTTCTGGGTAAGGCAGATGTTAGAGGGTCCACGTCACCATAACTGAAGCTGCCTTAGCTTCAGTTCTGTGCGAATGCACTAAGTGAGCCTTGCATGTGAGCTAGCACTGCATTACGTTCAGTGAGAGCCAACAGAAACACAGAACACTGTACCTGCCCACAAGCTGATGCTAGTCTAGTTTTAAGACACAAAACAGACATGTAATGTCTACAAACTTTTTGAAAAGCTGTTTCTAAAAGGTCCCTTAAATTCAGATAGGACAGCTGATTCCATGATGAGAAGTTACTTTGATACTGATTGTTTTTAGTGTTTCAGAGTAGTTCCTTTCATAAGCCCTAAATCCTGTGGAAATGGAGCCTCAGATGAGTCTTCTCAGCGTTGTATCAGATGACAGTTCAAAACTTCGTGCCACGTGGGCAGCTGTGGCCGGGGCAGTCACCGGCAGGAGGGCTCTGTGACTCAGAACAGTACCGTAACTGTCTCCGCTTTATAAAGGAGCAAATCGAGGTACAGAGAGGGTAAATGGCCTGCTGAGGTTACATGCATAGTAGTTGATGAAGCTGGGATTTCAATTTTCATATATATCTGTACTTAAAATATAAGGAAAAAACTTGTAGTAATTCTCTCTTATAACCAACCCTTGCATGTTACCGTGTATGTGTGAAGCACTATTTTAAGTGCTTTACATATCATTTCATTTGTCTGTACAATAGCCTCATGAGATTGGCACTACTATTTAATAATCTCATCTTACTGAAGAGGGAACGAGGCCCCAAATCACTTGCTTAGTTATGCAGGTTCCAGTGGGGGCACCCAGCCCCAGACCTAAGCATTGTGGAAACGGTACCCTGCCTCCGTGCTCATGGTATGTATTTCCCTCTAGTCTCTCTTGTGTTTCCCATAGCTGTAGTCATAATATAGCTATAATGTAGCATATTGTTCTTAAATGGTTAAGTATTTCATTGTTGCTAATAGTTTTCCTAACCATGGCTATATAATAGGCCTTTGAGTAGTTCGGCATTGGTTACCTAACCTGTCTTCTTTTGCTGGATTTATAGAATGTAGTCTCATTTCCTTGGGGGGAGATTCCCAGAGTGGGAGTTACTCTATTAAAGATCCAGGAATTTTCATGCCCTTTGATACGTAATGGGCCCTGCTCTATCTAGTCCGGGCTGTGAAAGACTCCCAGGATGACCAACGATTCAAGGCTTTGCTTCTGACACTTAGCTGAGACAAGCTATGTGGGGTTCCCCCAGAGGAAAATTTGGCACAGGGCTGGACCTTGCCAGGGTTGGTGGGAGGTTCAATAGTAGAGAGTGGGGAAGTGCTGGTGTTAGGGAAGGCACTGGATGGTACAAAGTTTTTTATAGAAAGAGACAGAGCGAGACCAGCTCCAAGTGTGTATCGGTCCCTCATGGCTCGCCGGTGTCCCCAGCAGCCCACTGCCTGCCCTGTAGTGCCCCAGCAGGCCCCCTCCATGTGTGCCTATTCAACAAATCTGTGGAGACAAAGTAGATGAGTGGTTCCCAGGCCTGGAAGTAGAGGGAAGGAATGAGGGATGGCAGTAGGTACAAAGGGTTTTTAGGGGGAGGTGAAAATTTCTAAAATTAGACTGTGATGGTTGTTGAACCCTATGAATGTACTACAGAACACTGAATTGTATGCTTCATTTTATATTTTAAAGGTTTCATTTATTTTCAGGGAGAAAGAGGGAGACAAACATTCACCAGTTGCCTCTGGCATGCCCTCAACTGGGGACCTGGCCAGCAACCCAGGCATGTGTCCTGACCGGAATCAAACCCGTGACCTTTTGCCTTGTGGAGGACAGTCAACCAACCGAGCCATGCCAGTCAGGGATGAACTGTATACTTTAAATAGGCAGGTTATACGGTATGTGAATTATATCTCAATAGAGCTGTTTTTTAATCAAATAGCTAATACATTAGAGCCAAGGAAAACATTGTGCCTATTTAAAAGACAGAAATAAAAAGCATATCAAAAGGAAAAAAGAGCCCTGGCTGGTGTAGCTCGGTGGATTGAGCACGGGCTGTGAATCAAAGGGTCGTGGTTTAATTCCCAGTCAGGGCACGGGCCTGGGTTGTGGGCCAGGTCCCCCATTTGGGGGCTTACGAGGGGCAACCACACATTGATGTTTCTCTCCCTCCCCTCTTTCTAAAAATAAATAAATAATTCTTTAATAGAGAAAAAAGAAAAGAAAATCATGAAAATGATGAGGGGACGTTAGAGGGTTTCCCAGACACAATTTCCAGTGCAGTGGTGGTGGGGTTTCCCTCACCAACAAACAAGTCTCAGACACTGGGAGGTGTCCAGGAATTCACCTCAATCCTGACCCTACCTGGAGATGCCATCAGGTTCCATAGGTTAAGGGTTCAGCTCCTACCCTGCAGAAGCCAGGCTTGTGCTTGTAATGGACTGCCTGCACATCAGAGGTTCCCACAACCCTTTCCTTGGATTTGATTCATTTGCTGGAAAGGATTACAGAACTTGGGAAAACCGAGGACTCACTAGACCAGTTCATTACAAATTATGTTAAAAGATACAAATCAACAGCTAGATGAAGAGATGCATGCATAGGGGAGCTTGGGCCCCAGCAAGGTGGCTCCCCTCCCCAGAGGTCAGGGGGTGAGACTGAAAGGTCCAACACTCATCACGTGGTCTGCTCCAGGGGCCACCAGCCCTTACCCTTAGGTGCTTTCCAAAGGTGAACTCATTAACATTTTAACAAGACACCTTTATCACCGAACATTTAGGGAAGACCAAATAAATATAAATTATAATACCACAGGCCTCACACCTACCAGTTCATTTTTCAGTTCGTTCTTTATTTTTTTTTAAGAAACTTTTTTTCCCATTGATATTAGAGAGAGGGGAAGGGGGAGAGAGAGGAAGAGAAACATCAATGTGTGGTTGCCTCTCCCACGCCTACTGGGGACCTGACCCAAAACCCAGGCTTGTGCCCTGAGTGGGAATTGAACCGATGACCCTTTGGGTCACAGGTCAGCGTTTAGTCCACTGAGCCACCCCAGCCAGAGCTCAGTTCTTCCTTTAATGAACAAGTGTCTGCCCCATTTTTCATGATCTTAAACACTCAAGGTAAATATTGGAAATGCAACCTTTAATTCCACGCCTAGTCTCTACCCACCTAAGGCAGAGAAACTACGGCATCTTAGATAAATGCCTTGAGCCCCGTGGCATTTGGTTAGGGTCTCCAGTGAGATTCCTCCTTGAGTTTACATCAAGTGGGCAAAAATGGTTTGGGTCTTAAGTTTGAGTTTTAGACTATTTTGAGACCAAAAGGCTTTATTATATCCAAGTTCATATGTGAAATAAAACTGCCAAGTTGAACTTAAATGGCCTCATCCTTAAAATTTTTTTTTGTCATGTCCACGGCAAAACGGCCTATATTATAAATTTGCCTATTTAGTTAAGAAAACCCCACGTGGATATACTAAAAACCACTGAGTTTCACACTTCAAAGGATGAATTTTGTTAAATGTGAGTTACATCTTAAAAAGACAAAAGACAAAAAAAAAAAAGGATTATTTTATCTAGCAAATACAGATGAGCCAGCTTGCCCCAGGGCCTTGGCAGCTAAGGAACCACAAAGCAAGCCCAGATTCGAACCTACCGCGCCCTGACCTGCATCACGATGGTGCACTGCCTCCCGCGAGCACGGGAGTGGTTCCCAGGCACCCCCCGCAGCTCATCTCTTCCTTCCCCTGCCCCCGACCTCCTCCGGCCGGCGGGACTGTGCGCCCCACCGCCCTGGAGGGAGCCCAGCACCGTCAGACCGTGCGCGAGTGTCAATCAACCCTAGGCGCCAAGCAAAGCCCAGCGCCCCGGCGGCCGCTCACCCCCGCACAACTGGGGCAACTCGGCACCCGGGCAAGGGGACGCAGAAAGGGCGCCGAACGGCGTCTGACAGCGCGGGGGCCTGCGGGGACCTGCCGGGCTGCGTCCGCTCACCGCCCGCAGCGCTGCCATCGAAGCTCTGGGGGGCCTTCCGGGGCCGCGCCGCGCCTGGGCCTGCGCAGTGGGGCCGTGCCGTGCGGGCGGCCGGGCCCGCCGCCGGGAGCTGCCCGCGGCCAGGCGGCGGGAATGTGGGCGGCGGGCAGGCAGTGCGCCGGGCAGCTCTCGGCGGACGGCCATGGCGGCGGCTCTGGGGCTGCGGGGACCGACGCGGCGCTTGTTGGCGGCGCTGTGTGGTCGGGGCCCCGGCCTCGCGGCCATGGTGAGTGGGCGCCGAGGGCGTGCGGTGCAGGTGGCGGCCGAGGCTCCGTGGCGCGGGCCGAGGGGCGGGAGGGACCTGCGCAGGCCCCGAGGTGGGCCCGGCCTCGGAGCTCGGATTCGCTCGGACGCGCTGGTCCAGAACTAGCGTCGCCGCAGCATCCTCCAGTTTTTCTTGGCTCGAAGATCCCGCCGCAGTCTTCGAGATTTCCAGCGGAAAACTAACGGGGACGACTTTTGTTTTTTAAAAAACATAAAAGTGGTCGTAAAAGTATTTGACGTTTAGGTCACTTGAAGTGACTGACGGCGCGGTTTGGTCCTCCAGGCTGCACGCTCGGTCAGAGCGGGCACCGTGTCGGCCGCGGCGCGCTCGCTGTAAATGGGGTGACCGGACATCGAATTAACGAATTTGCTTGAGTGTTGTTTCTGAGAGGTTATTAATAAATTATGGCTTTGGTGACACGTCTAGTCCTTGCCCTTGCGGGGAGCGCCCGTCAGTTATCCTGCTGGAGAAGTTAACTCGTGGGTGGGGAACGAGCGAGTGGAAGTTTTGGCGTGCAGCGCCACCTAGTGGGGGAATGCTGCGTTCAACTCATTTTGTTTTAAGCTGCTCGTTAGAGCCCGTTGGGCAGTTTGCAGTGTTTTGATAGAAGAAACTTAAAGTATCTCGGGGATGGAGGCAGATAAGCCCCTCGCTTCGTGGCCATTAAGGTGAGAACACCAGCTGAGTGCTTACTGCCACCTAGGCAGGTCTCCAGGAGCAGCTCTCATCGAGGTGCTGGTGATGGAGTAAAATTCGGGTGTTGGGGAGAAATGAACACATACGGTTTGAGGCGCTGCCACATTCCAGGTTCTATACTGGGTGTCTTCACATAGAAGATCTCTTTAATTGAAGCCTTTCAAAAATCTTGTCAGGTCAGTACTGTCATATCCCCATTATAGACACGAGGATACCGGTGTTTGGAGAGGCTCAGTGATTTGTTCAGCATCCCTCAGCTTAAAGTAACAAAGCTAGGCCTTAAATCAAGCTGATGCTCTTCAGGTCCTGTGCTCCTCCCGGTCCCTACCCACAACTCCTACTGAAAAAAATTAAGCCCACCGCAAAGGGTTCTGCATCGGGTGTGTCCCCAGGGGGGCCATTTCTGTATGTAGAGGAAGTGGCTCTATTCACAGCCCTGGATGTGATCCCTGTTCCGGGCAGAGGTCTGTCGGGACCACAGCGTGCATGCTGGTGACCTCCTAGGGGGTGTGGCCGGCGGAGGACAAAACAGCTCATTCCACAGGCTGCAGGTGACCGTTGGGTTACCTATAACATGCTCAGGCGTTTTCTTTGCAGCCACTCAGGGTAGATGCAGATAGTTCTGCTTCTTTTCCAAAATACTCTGAGTTGACTTACAATATTTTAAGTGTTTTATTTATTTTTAAAAATATATTTTATTGATATGCTATTATAGTTCTCCCATTTTCCCCCTTTCTTCCCCTCTGCCCTGCACACCC
>VMDR010009261.1:0-33968 GCA_007922815.1 Macrotus californicus
AGAATTTTAAATGTTTACAGCTTTTGGTCCGGTTCTTCCCCTTCTAGGCATTGATCCCTTCAGTGGTCACATATGCAAAGGCATGTGCCCACAAGGACACTAGCATTGCTCGTTCTTGCAAAATGGGAAAGGACCTAACCAGTTGCTTGAGGTGCTTCACCTAGATCCCCTCTTCTGGGCCAGAGGATTCATCTCCAAGCGCTCTAGGTGTTGGTTGCTAAAGGCTTACCGCTGCACCCTTCTCCGGAAAGTTGCCCCCAGCTGACAAGGGCCCTTCTCACTTGGAGATGGCTGGGAGGTTACCCCTGGATGTCTGACATATATGGTGAGACAAAGGCTCAACACTCTTTCCTGGTGCCACGTGGGTTCTGGAGCTCCCAACGGGATCAGGCTGAGGTTAAACTCGACTAAAACCCCATCTTTCCTTAGCTTCTGCCCACACCGTGTCTGTCTTTCCTCCTCGGCTTCTCTGTAGGCTTCTTTTGGAAGCATGTCTCAGAATATCACTTGTGCAAGAATTCCCAACCTGTGGTCTGCTTCTAGAGAGTCCAGTCTAAGAAATCCATTAACAGGGTGTTGGTTAAATAAATGATAGTTTTCCATATAATGGAGTCCTTCCTAGACAGTAAGAAAAGTAGCTCTCTCTATACTGATATGGAAAGATCTCCAAAACAGAGTACATAAAGCAAGTTACAAATAAGTGTGTATAATGAACTACCATTTTGTTTTAATAGTCAATTTACAAACATGTCGGCATGTGCATGGACTATCTCTGTAAGTATAGCCAAGGAATGAAGGTAGTGTTTGCTTGAGGCCGAGGGCAGCCTAACTGGGGTCTGTGAGATGGGAGGAGAAAACGGAGAGTGCACTTTACACCATGTACTCTGTTCGGCCTTCTTAGTGTTGCGCCACATGAATCAACTACCTATTAAGTTATATTATGTCAACAATGTTAAAACAGAAACTGCTAATACTATCAAATATCTTAGGTTTAGGAGAATGTTACTTATCGCTTTTCTCTTGCCCTTGGGAATAGACCATGTTTTTAAAAATTAGCATGTCAGTGCTCTAAATGGAAACATAAGTTTTTGAAGTCCTTTGATAGTACTTAAAAATTATCTCATTATCTGTATCTTAAGGATTCTCTCTGCAATTTTGTTAATTTACCTAGTAAACAATTTCCTTATAGGTGATGCCATGGTAACTTCCAACTGGCCCTTTCGAAATGGTCACAAATTACCAAGTATCTTCATTCAAATGAATGTGCTTTTTCTGAACTTGAAGTTAATGACCACTCATTTTGCTGCATTAATTATGATAGATTTCCTGACTCCCCCATGCCTGTGGCCACAGAGACATCCCACCATTATTAGTTATAGTTGGCCTTTGGTTACAAATTATACATGCATATTTGCTGCGAATAGTACATTATATTAAAGATCAAACATGCTCAACTTAGGGCTTAAGCACAGAGAGTAATGACAATGCAGAGTTTTCAAACGAAAGGCCACACATTGTCTCTGCCTGAAAAAACAGAGGTCATGATTAGATAAAAAACATGATAGAAAATATCTCATACCTCTCTCCCTGTCCATCAAAGAGACTAGGTGCATATATAACAACCAGAACAAAACTGGCCTTCACCCTTCGACTTGCATGGGTGCTGCTTTTGCAGGCAGGCCAAGTGCTTCACCCTACCACTTGCCCTCCCTACCTCTCACCGCTGCCACATTTGTACATACACTCAGAGAGGCGCAGAGAAGGTAGGCTGGTGTGAATGCACCTTGGTGGGGGGCAGCCATCTGTACTTCCATTCCTTCATTAAATATTTAATGAATTCTTATGTACTCAGCTTTGTGCTAAAGGTCTGGGCAGGCAGCGGTGGATATGGCACCTCGCCTTACGGAGTTCAGGTTTACTTTGAGGCAGAACAGTGAGCAAATGAGAGTCAGACAGTAAGCAGGTGTCTTTTTAATGTACAAAAAGAAAAGGGAGAAACAATAGCGTGGATGTGTGCATAAGATTTAACAGTATATGAGTATGTTACGTATGTACATATATTTGTTATTTCACTACATAGAATTCAAAACTTCTATGCATTAGAAATAGCACAAGCAAAATTGAAAGTCTTGGCTATGGCACAAATGACAGAAAAATGGTGGATCACTTAAAAATTAATAAAAGAATATCTGAGATTTTCCTGCCTATGTTTTCCTGTAGGACCTTTATGGTGTCAAGACTTATATTTAAGTCTTTTATCCATCTTGAGTTTATTTTTGTGTGTGGTGTAACTTGGTGATTGAGTTTCATTTTTTTGCATGTAGCTGTCCAGGTCTCCCAACACCATTTGTTGAAGAGGCTATTTTGACTCCATTTTATGCTCCTGCCCTCTTTGTCGAATATTAGTTGACCATAGAGACTTGGGTTTACTTCTGGGCTCTCTATTCTGTTCCATTGATCTATGTGTCTGTTCTTATGCCAGTACCAGGCTGTGTCCTACCCTTTGCAACAGCATGGATGGATCTGGAGAGCATTATGCTAAGTGAAATAAGCCAGGTGGTGAAAGACAAATACCATGTGATCTCACCTTTATGTGGAACCTAATCAACAAAACAAACAAGCAAGCAAAATATAACCAGAGACATTGAAATTAAGAACAAACTGACAGTAACCAGAGGGTAGGTGGGAAGGGATAATGGGGGGAAAAGGAGGAAGGGTTTTCAGGAACAACTATAAAGGACACATGGACAAAACCAAGGGGGGTTGGGATCAGGAAAAAATTAATAAAGGAAAGATAAACAGCTCAGTAGAAAAATGGGTAAAGGACAGGGACAGGCAATTCACAAAGAATAAGCACATTCAACGATGAGATATCACTTTCACCCATTAAACTAGCAAACTGTTTTTTGTAGGGCCTCATGGGGCCAGAATGAAGCTGAAAAGACTCTCCCACACACGCATTAGTGGTATTAATTGGTACCTCCTTTCCAGTCCCTGTCTGGTGGTCAGTGGGGCCGTATTAATCAAAAGCCTGAAACCAGTTTATGCCACTTGACTTTGTAATGTCACTTTTCAAAACTTTATCTTGAAGGAATAATCAGAGATATAAATACAGATTTTTGTACAAGGATGGTTATTGTAGCATTATTTGTAATCATGCAAAATTGCTAACTATCTATTCTAAAATTAGATGTTTAAATTTATTCAAAAAATTATAGGGTGGAATATTATTCCACCATTAAAATTCATATTTTCAAAGAATAAATATGAGAAAACACCTAAGGTATATTAGTAGGTGAAGAAAGCAGGAAAGCCCAGTAAGAACTCAAATGGATTAGTGATGTGCACACAGACATAACGGAGTAAGTAAAAAAAATGAGTACTTATTTCTGGGTGATGGAATAAGAGTGATTTTTATTTCCATTTTAGTTTTTCCCTATATTTTCCAATCTCAACCATGAACAAAGATTACTTTTATAATACAGTAAAAGGTGATATCAAATGAGAAGGAAGAGATATGAATAGCACCCAATTCATTCTGCACCAATCCTGGTATTTATCAGCAGATGTGCTTTAAATGACTGTTCAAACCCCTTAAAGGTTCCTGATGTCCTTTTGAATACAACTGTCTCAGAGCGTCTCAAAATTCTCTTTGTTCACATTTATATCTTTAGTGTCTCACTGGAAAGTTTGGGCTGTTTCTAAGAACTCTAAAAGTTCTCATTTTCCTCAAATATGTCTTTAAATTTTTTTGCTGGATGTCGCTATCACACTTGCTTCTTTTTTTTTTTTTTTAAGGTACCTCGGAAAGAAAGTCCAGGAAGGCAGATGTATCATTTTCCTATTTTCGTTGTGTCTACCACCTCCCCTTCTCGCAACTCATTTTCAGTCTGTGCAATTTAACACCAGATAAAATTACTCTTCCATTGGAAAATCAAAACAAGAACATTGCTGGCAAAAATGTATTAAGTCAACAATGATTGGAATTGTAACATACAAAATCTGGGATATCACATATGGTAGACATGGAAATTCAGGCTGAAATACAACTTTCTATAGCTGGTAAAGAGGGAATACTTATAAGATGATTTTGCATTAAGTATTAAATTTTTGAACTAATATAAGATTTAGATATAACAATTAGACTTGGAGACAACAGAACAATCGACAACATTTTATGGTTATAAAATAAATCCTTGGGCATGGTAATGAAAACTCATAAAAATCATTAACAAATTTATTTAATTGAATTCAGAAAGTCAAATATAGTCCTGGCTGGAATGGCTCAATGGATTGAACACCAGCCTGAGAACCGAAGGGTTGGTGGTTTGATTCCCAGTCAGGGCACATGCCTGGGTTGTAGGCCAGGTCCCCAGTAGGGGGCATACGAGAGGCAACACATTAATGTTTCTTTTCCTCTCTTTCTCTATCCTTTCCCCTCTGTCTAAAAATAAAATAAATACAATCTTTTTTTAAAAAAGAAAGTCAAATGTACATATATTTGTAACTGTTAGCTCGCTTTTGCAGTGTGGCAGTATTCCCAGTAAAATTTTTACTCAGCATTATATAACTTACACCAATATTTTTAAGGCTTTGCCTGACCAGAGCAGTTTCAGTTTGCTCTGTGTCTGTGTTGTGACTAAAAAGAAAAAAATTTTCTTATGATCTAAGTTTTCAGTATAGAAGATCATAGAATATTCTCATTCATTCAGAACATTTGTATTGCATATCCAATGTGTTTCAAGCAGTGTTTTCTGATAATGCCATTATGTCCTGAAAAATGTATTTTGTAAAGTGGTATTTTGTAATAGAAAAATTTTTAGAACAGTGAACATGTAATGAACTTTTTTCAAAACAGCATCTTTGTTGTATATCAAAAAAAGTAGGAATTAGACAAATCCTCTAGTGAATTTTATGACTAAGACTCACTGGGAATAATTTGCTTATTTATTCACATAAGAAATAAAAATTATCTAAAAGAAAGGAAGATGGTGTTCGTGTGAAAGGCTGCTGTGTGGTTATGTTTTGTGGAATAGAAAACTTAGATATATAAATTTAATATCATATATGTTTTATGCTGGTCGACAGTGAAGATCTTTCATAGAAGTTGCAGAAATGAAAATATTCTTTACCTGGATGATAGGTGGAGAAACTAATTCATATATGGAGGATATTAATTTCACTACACAATCCTCGGGTACCAGGAAATGCATATTCCTTTATTTTCCTAATATTACATTAACCTGCCTTGAGGCACTATATTCGTGTCTGGGGGGAATTCAATTCCAACGTGTTCTGTGGGCACTCTTCACATTCCCTGACTGAGGGTCACACAAAAATTCAGGGGTCTTATGTAGTTCAGACTGTAAGGAAGGGTCTGTCTGCTTGTCTTCAGTCCACACTGGTCACTTCGGAAAAGCTCCTTGTCTGGCGCTTGTGTCTTGGACCTCACTGGGGGGAGTGTTTCCAGCCCTGGGTCAGGAGTGAGGGGACATCTCTGTGAGAACAGATAGATTCTGTTCTCAGGCACTGGGAACCTGAGATGGAGCTTAGGGCAGAAAAAGCCAATGCCCAGTGGCTGAAAGGAGAACAGATGCTCTTCTCAGAGAGGAGTCTTAGGGAGGGAATTACCAGGTGCACAGGGAAGCTGGTATTCAGATGTAGCAGGTTCTGGACCATGACTGTGAAGCCCTCAGATTCATGCTTATTCCAAATTTTCCCACTTTTTAGCCCACAAAGCTATAGCTAAACCAGCCCCTGGCCCTGAATGACTTCCTTATAAACGCTGTGTAAGTGCCTGAAATTTGATGTGCCATGACTGAATTCACTCATCATACAAATGATCCAATCAATTTGGGAAGAGTAGCAAGATGTAGTTTTTGGTACCTCACTGCAGGGAGGAAAGCTCTCAGAGAAAGGATATTGCAGATTGAAGATTCTGATAGAAGTGTCTCTGCCCTCGCAAAATTGAAATGCATGGACACGCCATAATTCATCCTTGGAGAAGCCAGCGAAGTCATGGGGAGCTTATTGGGGATCCAATAGGTAATCCTGGTCATTCGAGCCTTTCCTTCATGGGTCTCCTTTCACACTTGTAACAATTTCTAACCTACCTCTGCCACTGTCTTCCCTCCTCATTCTTGCTCCTCCGACCCAAAGGATCTGAGACAGCCTGTAACCATAAAAGACCTGGTTCTCCGGGAGCTGCCATTCAGCTCACCTTGGCTCTCATCAGTGGTTAGCAGGTCTTCTCGCCACTTGTCCTTGGCAGGTCTCCGCAAGGGCTGCCTGACACAGTTCTCTCTCTTTGCTTCCCCCACCCCCAGTCCTACCTGCTGAGAGTAAAGGTAATAAAATGTGTGAGCACATGGGTGTGGACAGGAGCGGTGGAGCATTCACCAGCTGTAGGACCTTTGCCAATTTCTTAACTGCATCTGGAGAATGAAGATGATCATACATAAACTTAACCTCTAACATTTGTGAGCCTACACGATAATATCTGTAATGTACCTAGTAGGTGAGGACCAGGCTTTATGAATGTCATCTGTGATGGTGGGTAGTCTCCCTTAAAATGAAGGAAAAACCTCATTCCTCCTTTATTTGGAAAATGAAGTGCCCTTTGCAGGTTATCCTAAAGATACTTGGTATTAATTTCCATGTATCATTTTCTGTTTCCACTTAATCTCCTCTTCTTCAATGTGCCTGCAAACCCGTGTTCTTGTCGTTGTTTATCTCTGAGGTTCCTTGTCTCCACAACCACCCCACCTTCTCCGCCATCTTCCGTGGCCTTAGGCAAACTCTGAGACTCTTGAGCACACTTCCGGAAGTGCTGTCCTCTCGTGTTTCCTTGCACCATCCTCTACCTTGCGCTTGTGTTCTCTGCTTTCCCTGTGTTGTAGTCTATGGTCTGCTTCTTATTATTCACTCTGAGAGCTTCCACAGGATGTTGAGTTGGACAGAATGTTGCTAACTGTCCAACATTTTGAGAGGAGCCAATAAGAGTTGGAGCCAGATACTTCCCCATGACGTACCACGAGGAGGCAGAACTGCCCAGTTAACCAAGGTGCTGTTTGTCCTTTTCCAAATATAACATAGCAGTTAGGAGCACACATTTTTGGAGCCAGACTACCTGGGTTTGAATTGGGTTAAATGAGTCCATTATTAAGAACAATGGAAGTATCTTTATAATTCTCCCATCTTTCTGCCCTGCCCACAGTCCCAGTCGGGGAGGAGAGGAGGAGCAAAGGTATAAACCGTCTCTCTCCTCACTGTGGTTCTGTCCTGCGAGGGTCACACCTGTGCAGGTGCGCAGGGTGGGGAGGAGGTAAAATTTAAATCACATTTGAGATTGAAATGTTTAAGTCTCTGGGACTATTTTTTTTCATTAAAATTTTTTTAAAATTTATTTTTAGAGAGAGGGGAAGGGAGGGAGAAAGAAAGGGAGAGAAACATCAACATGTGGTTGTCTCTCATATGGTCCCAACTGGGGACCTGGCCTGAAACCCAGGCATATGCCCTGACTGGGAATTGAACCAGCGACCCTTTGGTTTACAGGCTGCACTCAATCCACTGAGCTACACCAGCCAGGGCTAAGTCTCTGGGACTTTAAGTAGCTTTTCGTCAATGTCTGGAAAGCTATGGAATCTGTCCATGATGTAATTAAGAATTTAAAAAAGGCTTTTTGCAATTTTAAAGGAAAAACATGTTTTCACATTTTTTCATTCCATCAGCTTGGTTCTCTAGTGATGATGATGGTGAACTGCATCAGGATAAGTTTTCTTGGATAGTCATTGCCAACTATTCAGCTTGAAAATTCATTTTTTATTTCGTGCCCACTAGGATGGCTATAATCAGAATTATAGACAATAGTAAGTATTGGCAGTGATGTGAAGAAACTGGAATACTCAGACATTGCTGATAGGAATGTAAAATGGTACAGCTACTTTGGAAAACAGTTTGGCAGTTCCTCAAAATGTTAAACAGAGTTACCATATGACCCAGAAATTCACTTCTAGACATCTTCCCAAGAAAAATGAAAAAAATATGTCCACACAAAAACTTGTCCACAAATGCTTATAACAACATTACTTAAAATAGCCAAAAGAAACAACCCAAATGTCCACTGATCAATGAATGGACAAAAAAAATGTGATGTCCATAAAAGGTTAGCCATTAAAAGGGTGATGTAATGATATGTGCTACCACATGGATGAAACTAAAAACCATGCTATGATGCTATGTGAAGGAAGCAAGTCACAAAACCTCCATATCGTGTGGTTCCATTTATGTGAACTGTCCAGACCAGGTGGGTCTAGAGAGACAGAAAGTAGATTCTTGGGTCCCGAGAGCTGAGTGTAGGGTGGGGTGGAAGGTGGCAGCTAATGATTACGCCATTTTTGGAGTATTGGAAATATTTTAAATTTAGATCATGCTGATGGTTGCACAACTCAGTAAATATGATTTTATTTTATTTATTTTTATTTTTAGAGAGGGAGAGAAACATCAATGTATGGTTGCCTCTCAGGCACCCTCCACTGGGGACCTGGCCCACAACCCAGGCATGTGCCCTGACTGGGAATCAAACTGGTGACCCTTTGGTTTGCAGGTCAGCGCTCAGTCTACTGAGCTACACTAGTCAGGGCAAAAATATGATTTTAAAAACCATTCAAATGGTGGACTTTATGGCATGCAAATTATATGTTAATAAAACTGTAGCAAACTAGTCTATTTTTTCCAGTCTTTGAAAAAAGAACCACCATTTTCTTTCCTGGGGCTTTAAAGTTCAGAACAAATAACCTTTACCTTCTCTCTCCACAAGGCCTGGGGAAGCAGGGACTGTAACATACATCTGTCATTTTTCTGGTTTCGCAGCATTTGACTCCATGCTCAAGTTTGGGGAAATGCCCATTTATAAGTTTGGGAGAATGCCTGAACCACCTCCCATTATAGAAGTGGAAAACACCAGACACATGCTGGCCAAAGGTCCGAAGCACCCAGCCTAGGCTTGGCCTACCTGCCCCAGACTCGAAGTCAGGCAGTAGGGACACAGGCAAAGAAGCAGTAGCAGTGGGGAGTCAATGCCGATGGAGGGTGAGAGCTGTTGGCAACAGCCAGCCTGGTCCCTAGGGATGGCATTTGTGTTGAGTGCCAGGCAGGGATGCAGTGCAAGGCCTGGCCCATGCTCCACAGTAGGGGTGATCTCACCAGATTGAGGTTTGGCTTGATTTTGGCTATGGTTGGAATGCTGCTTTGTCACCTTGCCCTGCCTGTTTTCAAAGCCTGGTTCTCCAACCACCCTAGCAATTATATGAGCAGGTGAATATCCTCCCAATCAATTCCTTTCCTTCCACCATCAATCTCTGTGCTTGCAACTAAGAATCCTGTTTGATGCATTCAGTAAGGCAGGACGATTTTCATCCTAAAGGGTTTCTTGGATCCATCCTTCCCATTCTGTAGGTATTTCTTTATTCAGTGACTCCTTTGTTTCATCCATTGTCTCATTTATGCCTCATGATAACTTAGTGATACAGATGCTATTGGTCCTCTGTGCACAAATGAGGAAACAAGCTTGTTGGACTGAACACCTTACAGGTTCAAACCCAGGCTGAACCCAGTGTGCTTTCCTTGAGATCTTCTTGGCCCATGCTCCATGGTCACTGCCGCCACATCTCACTCATCATCCAATGAACGAAAGGCCCCAATCCTCTCCCTTCCTCTATTCTCTTCTTCCTTTAAATCATTGTTGGCATCATTGCCAGAGTTCTTCAAAAAAGTATTGTTGATTCCTTTGAATAACAGCCTATGCCGACTCCCGCTTGTCTAGATGATCGGACCTCAGAAAGGCAATTACTGCTGACATGTGACACCTCCTTCCTCTCTGGCTGTATTTCTCACTACTTCTAAACAAGCCCATCACATACCACAAGGGCCAGCCCTGATTTCTCTGAGTCTGGCTCAATTTACCACAGACAGTGGGACCCTCTATAAATCTTAATCTGAAGTCAGACTAAAGACAAAATATTGAATTCATTCCTCCATCGTGAACCCCAAACTCTGGCAAGGATGATTTTGGGGACAATAAAATAAGCATCTGACATCATATGACAAAGTCTATTGGAATGGGATATTCTTGGCAGGAAATCATTTTGGAGTGGAAAATGTTTGCTAAATATAAACACTGAAAAGTTGTGTATCATCAAGATTTTATTATTAGATTCCAGGGATTTTTATTTAGAAGCTGAAGAACTTGCAAGGCTATACAATTCCTGGAATGGAATTTGGGTTTGTGTTCTGAAATCAATCCGGGCAAGCCTTTTTACACATGCACATTCTTAGAAAGTCTTTGAATGTCTATTCTTACTCACTTATACTGGTGGCAAGAAGTCCAAAAATAAAATCACCATGAGGTTCTGCCTGCTTCCTGCTTCAGCTGCACTGGAAGTCCTCCAAGGAAAGCTCATGCACTTTGTAAGTTCTCCTTTGCTTCTCCCACTGCCAGCACTGGATAGTTGAAGCCTGGACTCAGTAAGGTCTGGGATGGTACAACCACAATGAATCAAGGAGGCTGAGCAGGAGAGTGCAGAGGACTGGACTGTACCTGGCAAGGATGGACCTGGAAAGCAAGGGCCACTAGGGAAGATTGACCAGGAGGGACAGGGCCATCCACAGTGGGTACATGATCCTGCCAAGGGGACAAACAGAGAGGCCTTGCCTGGCTCCGGCCTCACACTACTTCTCTCCCTTCAGTGGTGCTATTGGGACTCCAGACAGATCCTGACCAAGAGGGATTGAAGGGTCTACAGTCCACATTCTGGGGCACTTATAAAAGGTCCTTTTATTGCTGTATCTGGCCCTGACTTTGGACCCTGAATACGCTACTCTGAGAGAGTATCTGGTTAAACTCCCTGTAAGGCCCAGCCTAGCACCTGGATGACTGACGGCTGCCACTTCTCTCCCTATGCCCATCCCACAATGGCTACCACTCCATCCTTATTGCTATGAGCTTTGAGCTTACTGAGTGTCCCTGCTGTGCTGCTTGCTCACTGAGCCACTGCCTGCTGGTAAGGCCATGGCTTTCCATCAGCACCATCCCTCTTCACAGGCGCTGGTCAGGTAGAGCCTGTGCCCGGAGGGCCTGTCTTCCCACCATATGACCCTTTATGCAAATCTAATTTTAGAACCTGGCTACATGCTGATGTCACCAGGCTCTACTCCTCAGAGAGATAGCAGAGGATGATACCAAGTCATCAGTTAAAGGCTCTAATAACCTTGAATAGAAAGAATGGGTCAAAGTCTTAGGCTGATGGATAGCAGGAATCTGGGAACACACTGAGAGGTCAGGGTGTCCATTAGTCCATAAGTGCCTTTGTGCTAAATAGAAACAAAACACATCTCCTTTGGAGAGAACAATTAGAAAAAGCCATTCTTCATCCAGATACATACACCCTGTTGTGGGGTGAATGGTGGACCCTTAAAAGATATATCCAAGTCCTAACCAATGGTAGCTGTGAATGTGACCTTACTTGGAATAAGGGTTTGATAATATCATAAAGTTAAGGATCTGGAAGTGAAATCATGCAGAATTTACCAGGTGGGCCCCAAATCCGATGACAGCCATCCTTATAAGAAACAGAGTTGACACAGAGTGAAGTCCATATGATGATGGAGGCAGACATCGAAGTTATTTAGCTACAAAGCCGAAGGATGCCAAGGACTGTCGGCAGGCACCAGAAACTAGGAGAGAGGCAGAATGAGATTTTCCCTCAGAGACTCCAGAAGGAACCCACCCTGCTGATGACTTGATTTCAGACTTCTGGCTTCCAGAACAAGGAGAGAATAAAGTTCTGTTGGTTTAAGTTACCCAGCTTGCAGACGTTTGTTACAGCAGCCGTGGGAAACTAACACGCACTCCAGGAAGGAGACCTAGATTCCTGGGCAGAGCACAGGCTGGCTTGTTTTTGTCTTTGTTTGTTTGTTTGTTTGTTTTTGAGCATGGCACAGGTGCAGACTGCACCACCATTCCCCAAGGCTCTCCTGGAGACTAAAGAAACAGAGCCCCAGTCCACACACAGACTTAAAATGAGTCAGCATAGAGCAGTGGGAAAAGAATGAATTCAGGAGGCAGATGGAAGCCTGGGATTCCAACACTGTTCCAACTTAATAGGGCTTTGAGCATGATTTCCTCACCTGCATATGGGGAAATAGCATTTATTGATCACCTGCTGGGAATTATTCCTCTCACTTCACTGGAGGGCTGTCAGGATTGCACGGCAATGTACAGTGTGTGGTGTCCCGTCCTTCCTCAGTAGAGATTTATTTCCTTCTCTCTTCCCACTGTGGCTAACTGGTATGAGTATTGCAGGAGCAAGGAGGCTGCTTAGATCTGCACTACAACTTTGCTCAGAAATGCTGGAGTCTCTTGGAATGGAGCCCAGTGGTATCTGCCCTTGGCTCTGTGGGTCTTGCAGGGACAATGAGATGAAAGCACTGGAGAAAGCTGGAAAGAAGAGGGAAGAGATAAAGCAAGAGCTGCAGTTGTACATGCTATTGCCCCACTATGGACACAACATGAAATCTACTCTGCGTATCTTATATGTAACACTATGTGCCTGCATAACTGGTTTAAAGACCATTTCCATGATGAACACTAGTATTTTAACCACTGTTTTGATCTCAGTAGGAATTCAAGTGGGAAATGGGTTCTTTATTCCAGTGTGCCCATATTTTTTGGATGTTGCTGTCTTTGCCAGGCAAGAGGGAATGACTTCATTTTCTTTAAAAAAAAAAATTAAAGAAGAAAAAAAGATGGTGGTGCATTAGTCTTGAGTTAGAAGAGATCAGATTTACATTTTTTCAGCAAATGGAGTCTGTCTGGCCATTCTGAAGCAGAGGGTCATTCCTCATCTTCGGAACCTGAACAGAAGACTTTGTTGAAATATAATGTTAATATGTACTATCAGGAGGGTTTTGATGGTGTATCAAATCCTTATGAAGCCAAGTATGAGAGAGGGTTTACTGATGAATCTTCATTGAATAAGTAATAAGACACAACTTGTTCATTTTTCATTTGATTATATTTTGACTTTGTACTGCAGATATTTAAATGGATAAAGGGATCCACAGTCTCTATTTATAAACCTACTCCAGTGTGATGTTGGAGTGTGGTTTGCATGTCTGAGTTGAAGAATTATGAGAGCCCCAGGGTTGGTCCTGAGTGCCCTGGTTATAGAGGTGCCCAGGTACCCAGTATTGCAATGCTCTGAGTCCAGGGGCAATTAGGAGGATGTGATGGTTGCACCCTGTGCCTCTTTCATAGCTGCCTTATGAAAGCTTATGCTTCACCTGTGGTGGTATAATAGGGGCTGAGGAGAGAGCTAAGTCTGCTTTGGCTTCCACTCCCGGGTCAATCCCTAAGGAAATCTGAGCATATTTCTGTTGGATTCATCAGGGTCCTCAGTGAGAGTGAGAAGGTTTCAGGCTATTCAGTAGCTGGGATCTTACAGTTTTTCCAGAGCAGGAGGTAGCAAAATCATGGCTCTCTTATCTTTATGTATATACTTATTAATGAAGCTATTCCAAATGAGTGGTGAGTCAGTGAGCCATCCCTGTGGCATGTGCCTGTCCTGTGCATACTTGAGTGTGTGTGTGTGCACATGTGTGAGTGATGCACATAAGAAGTAGGTTCTAAAGGGCTAGGTCCTGCCTTCTGAACCGACAGATGCATTTACATTAGAACTATGAACTTGTTCATCCAATAAAGAGAGGTAACATAAGAATGTCTGTTTTTATGCACCATCTCAGCATCACTGGGAACTTTTAGGCAGAAGTGCATTGCTTAGAGGATAGTTAAATAAAGATGCTAAAGGATTAACTGAAACATTATCCATGTGTTATCCCAGTGTTCCTGCCAATATCTACTGACAAAAGAGAAGATTAATCTCAGAGCCTTTTGCTAAACAGCACGCTGATGCCCAAGTCACGTCTCAGCATACTTCTTTGCAGGAAGGCTGTTTTATCTCTATCCAAGGTGGTATTGGTAGACTTATGGAGTAAGTTTTTCTGGTCTCCAGAAGCTTGTCAACCTTCCAGTGACATGTTTTTCAAATAATTTGGCAAGTCAGGTCCATCTGGAAATGGTTGTTTTGATGCTTTATGTCTTTCCTATGGCCCCTAATAAAGCCTACAGAAAGAATATGGTTTGCAGAAAGATGGAAGTATCCCAAAGTAGTATTTAATGCCCTGCCGACATTCAAACAAGTCAGCACCCTCTTTGGAAGTTTACGTGTTAGCACGAGGAGCCAGGGAGGCTTGGCGGTGTGGAATGTTTGCTCCAGAGAGGCTTAGAGCTCCCCCCGCCCTACCCCCCCCCACTTCCCATTCAGGAAGACATGCCCTCTGTGGCTTTCCCTCCGGGTGGTCCCCAGCTCCAGTCTCTGCACACGGCAGGGAAGGGATGCTCACTACTAACCCAGGCTGCCTATTTCTACAGCAAGGCCATAGTAACACAAGGGAAGTTCTTCTGTTGAGCTGAAATATGCTTATGTGACATTTTGCCCTAGTTCTGCTTCCTAAAGCAACAAAGAATAAATCTCTCCGTGATGACTGTGTGGTCTAGACAAACACATAGAGATACTGGGTTTGACCCTGCCCTGTTAACGGAACTAGCTGGGCAGCTCCGAATCCCTCAGAACCTCGGCTTCCGGGTCTCCTACACAAAGATCTGAGTCCCAATCACCTGGGATGTTGTGGGGTTTGAGCCACTTAATATTATTTAACGACCCATCATAGTGCCTGGCAAAAATCATGGGCATTTATTGAATGTTCCTCTCTTCCTTCTACTTGGCAGCTCTTCAAACACTGGAAGGCAGCATATCTATTTCTTTGGTCTTCCCTTTTCCCAGCCACTAAACTGCAGATCAAAGGGATGGAGTTGAAAGTGAAGGTTAGGGAGGGGAAGTGGGGCGGGGAACCGCTAGATCAGTGCTTCCTAAAGTGTTGGCATTGGCAGGTGGCGAGAAAGGCTATTTTTAGATAGCATATGGATTGTTAAAAATTATTCTATCAATCTAAATGACATTTCATTGTTGTCTTCTAATATTGCAGGTCGTACTATTTTTCTTGTATGATAATGATATAAAGCTTGCTTGAAAAATAAGTTTATTTAAGAATAAAGGTGAATCAAGTACCCCTCCCCCCCTCCCTGCAAAGCTCATAGTATCTTGTTTAAAATCAAATTAATCTCCAAAGAAATAAAAATCTGGCTCAAAACCTCATTTGTAAACCACCTGTAAAGGCTACACACTGTGTGATTCCAACAATGTGATACATTGGAAAAGGCAAAACTTTGGAGACAGTGGGAACATGAGTGGTTCTCAAGTGTTCAGGGGGAGGGAATGGTGAATAGGTGGAGCACAGGGGAGTTTTAGGGCAATGAAACTGTTCTGTGTGACTCCGTAATGGTAGCTATGTCATTATACATTTGTGAAAACCCCATAGGATGTGCAACACAAAGAGTACATCCTAATGTAAGATATTAGGGTTTTAGTTAATAATGTATCAAGATTGTCTCATCAAGTGTAGCAAATGTAGCCCACAAATGCAAGATGTTAATAATAGGGGTAGGTGAGTGAGGGAGAGCATGGAAACTATACTTTCTGTTCCATTTTTCCGTAAGCCTATAACTGCTCAAAAACAGTCTATTAATTTTTTAAAAATCTCATTAGCCAGGATCACCAGCCTGTTTATTCACTATCATATCTCCATTTGCCTGGAAGATATTTCGTGTCAAAAGCTAAATTAGTCACCTTCCCCCCATCCCAGATTGTATTGCTGCCCCGTTACTCCCAGTTGCCAACTTCTGAGATCCTCGGGCTCATCTTAGAGGATATGGGGCTCCTATTCCTCCTTAATTTACTACATTCAGTTTACTATTGAATCTTGCTGTTCCCCCACCACCTCCTCTTCCCCTCTCTAGAATCTCAGGAGTGTTCAATTTGTACAACTAGCTATTGCCACTGACCAGGAGCTCTCATCACCCCAAGGCTGGGCGACTCTGACATCCACCAACACACGTTAAAATAATGCGCTAATGTCAATTTCTTCCCATTTCCTCCTTGGCTTGAGAATTTACAAGTCTGTGTTTCCAAACATCCAATGGGTGGAGTGACCAAAGACCTGGATATTACATGTGCCTACCAGGACAGGGGTGAAGCTCAGTCACTAGCTGACCCAACAAAGATAATTAATTGACAAGGATAACAGTGACCATTTATTTAGCACCTGTAGTGGATGCCGGGTACCTGCCCAGACCAGGGCTCTCATTTCCCCCAGCCCACTGCAGGGACTGTGGGTGGCTGGCAGCACTCAGGTTGGCCACTTTCTAAGAACTACTCTCACCTGAAGATAGCCACCTCTCAGGGACAGCCTGCACCTAATGACTGGTGGATGAGAACCTTATCTTCTTGCCTTGAAGCAGAGCATTTCAGAAGAACACTGGAGCTCCCCGTAGGACTGGCTGCCTGGTTGTGACTGTGTCACAGTGCCGTTCTTCTCTGACTCCCCACAGCTCTTGCTCCCCCCACACCTCCCATTATACTTTCTGCACACAAGTCTCCATCTGGGCCTCTGCTTCGTGGGGAACCACATCTATGACGGCATCCAAGGTGAAGTGTATCCAGCCAAGTCTGTGCTGTCTCCACTGATGTGTACTATCTTTCAAATAAAAAAGAAATAACTGGCGTGTTTGAATACGTTATAGTTTCCAGGTGCTATATTGGGATATTTAATATAGATGAGTTCTAATTTTTACATCAACCCCGTGACAGGCCTGCTTTCCAGATGAGAGTCCTAAGGATTAAAGAATTTGGAAATGTGCAGGACTGGTCCAGTCACAAAGGTGTTTGGACTTAGGGAAGGAAGTCCAGCAAAAGGTAACGGAGACAAAATGACAGGCAGGGACATAAGTGACTTGGTGCTGAATGACTATTTACTTCTTCCTGACCAGGGACAAGGTTGGTGCCAGGAGATGGCAGCTATGTAGGTCTAAGAGGGCTGGGCAGTTGTCCCATACAACAGCTCATGGCTGTCGCTACTGCCACAGCCACACCTACTTCCATACCTGGGCCCTTCATTCTAAGCCAGCTACTCTGCTTTCCATCCCTTTGGCCAAATGTCACCCAGCTCAGCACCTGCCTTTGTCTATGCCTTATTTTTCCTTCAGAAATGCCCATTCACTGGCCCTTGCCCATTATATCTAGTTTAATTTGGTTAAAAATGTAACTCCTTCCGAAAGGCTTCCCTAATCCTACCCCCACATAAGGAATTTACCTCCCCTAGTCAATGGAGTTGCATCTGCTCTATCCTCCATCATACCTCGTAGGAGTTTGCCCTTAGAGTTGAGAGCGCTTCTTCTGAGGAGGTTAAAGATTTGGTTGGGCTGCGAGCTCCAACCAAATCTCACTGGCATCCTGAATCCATCAAAAAAGGCAGAGAAGTTAAATATAATACTAAATTCGTTATTCTAAAATTCAGAGATTTGGGGATACTGGTTTAGAGGAGGAAGCTCTGGTTTTCTGCTCCGAACCCAAATCTGAACTCGGGCATTGGAGGCAAGTACAGTTATCATACAGGACAGGAAAGGATCAAGAGCCCAGGCCCTGTTTGAGTTCTGGCAGGTCCAAAAGAGGGAAGGAGGCCAGACCAGTTCAATCTCACCAGGAAGGCAGAGAAGCCCAGGCAACAAGAAGGAACTGGGAATCTGAAATGCCCTTTTAACACTATGTCCTCATGGGAAGAGCAGCAGATGGACTCTCTCTTCTATGGACATATGAGGATGGGGCACAGTGCCCTCCCATGCCCCTCCTGAGATGTGGGTTCTAATGAATCTGCCGAATGTAAACTGGGGGGCCGAGCACCCTTTCTCCACTTCTCCTGTACCCTTGCTTAGAAGATTGGAAGTATCTGGAGAATGACACCACTATGTGTGTGACTTTAATGCAATGCCAGTGCTCCTTAGAATAATAAACCCCAGAATGCCCATTTTCACCAACTTTGCTAAGCAGATGTACTCTTCTTTATTTATGACCACATCTATGGTCTGCATATGATTTCTGTTTTTTGGGTGCCATCGAGCCTGGATTGTTCTGCCAGCTTGGCTAGGATGGCTAGAACGTTTCATCTTCTGCAGCTGGGAAATCACTGAACTGTCTGAATATTTTCCTACGCCAGCGATTCTCATGTCAGCCAAGGCAGAAGTAAGATTTTAAACAAGTCCAGACTGTTCTGTGATGTAATTCTAGGAGTGAGAATTGTGTAAAAATGCAAAAAAGTCAAGGTTTTATTGTGATAACTCTGCTTGTCAGAATTGTTTTCCCTTTATGCCATATCACTCCCCGTAAAATCTTAATATGTCTTCTTATGTTTCTAATATTACCGAAGATCAAAATCACCTGAAGTAGAGCATGACTGTGTGTGACTCCCATGAGACATTCATCCCCACTGGACATAGGAGTTCTAAGTCAAGGCCCCAGAAGAATATTTTGGTTTCCTTTGTCTGAATCCCACTCATTATGCTGAGGTAGGGGTTGCCAGGTAAAACACAGGATAAACAACAAGTAGTTTTTTTAGTATAAGTATGTCCCAAATATTGTGTGGGAGATGCTTATACTAAAAAATTATTTGTTGCTTCTCTTAAATTTTAATATGAATAGACCTTCTGTACTTTGACTTTCTCAATCTGGCAACTGTAGGCTTTCAAGAACCTGAGAAAACCCTTCTTTCCCCCCAAGGAGAAAACCAGGTCATGGGTGAAGGTCAGAGTAAGGGGGAAAGGGCATGTTTTTAGTGGTAGACAAGAAAGTCAAAGTAATGCACGTTGCTCCATCAAAATCTGTTCTTCATTTGAAAACAGAACCAGTTTGGGAAGGTGGACATAACCAATGGTCTGTGAAAAGTGGAGAATAAGACAGATGGCCCCAGGTGTGTACGTCTAGAAAATTAGTTGGCTGATGTGGACAGGTTTAACTATGAGGTGTGCTGATATCCTTGCCCTGTGCTGGGGAAGGGAAGAAGGATGGGATCATAGGGAGTTGGGCAGGCAGAGCTGGCCCCTGATGGGATGTCTAGTTGTCTAATATGTAGTATTCAAAATTATAAGAGATACTTGGTCTTGGTTTGAGCTGGTAATAAAATCTGATGAGGTCCATTGTAGCAGGCCGGTCATGAGACAAAGACCTGATTCCTGAAGAGAGAGGGTTGGCAAGTGTTTGGATAAGGGTCAGGACCCTGGTCCCAGTGGGGACCTGGAAATCATGGCAGGTAATGATGAAGGAAGCTAGTGGCTGGAAAAGGGGTGTTAGTGAAGACAGAAGCTTGAGGCTCTGAAACTCCTGGGCTTCTCCCAACACTCTTAACGGACCTGCTAGCATAGCCTGTTTGATTCTAGGCCTAGCCTAGGAGGGACCTGAGCCAGCTCATGTCCTGTCTGCTTGGGCAGTGTGGCTAGGGTCCACGAGGTGCTAGGCCCATGAGGCCAACAGAAGATCCAAGATCTGAGTAGCTCAGAAGACCAGGGTAACAGCCATAGAATTGCATTCATTTGTGCCAGGAGGGTATGTGGGATAGAGAGCAGCCTGTGTCCCTGACAGCATTTGAAGAAGCAGCAGAAACAGTTGGAGATGCAGGACTGATTGAAACAGGAAAGTACAGGCCAAAAAGGCAGGTGCGTCATCATATAAAGATAGCACTAGAAGCCATAAAGGTCTTCTTCCTTTGAAAAACAGAAACCATTACAAAACAATGGGACTCAGTTTTTGTAGGCTGTGTGTGATCTCTGGCTAGGCACTAGCAGGAACCTGTCCCAAAAATGCTTTCACTGGAAAGAGCTTGCAGGGTGAGCAGACTAAGCCCTCAACAGAAAGGCACATGTTTTCATGAGGTCTGAGGTCTCAACTGAATTGAGTGCAGTTGGGCTTGTGCAAAGTCCTAGAAGTAAATCCAGGTGCTCTGGGGATACCAAAGCTAACAAAGAAGAGAGTTTGGGGGAGTAAATGAGAAATTAAAAGAGAGAAAGTGAAGGGGAAAACGGAAAGACACAGAAAAGAAAGAGGCTACACAAACATGCAGGCATTCTTCAACTTATTTCCATTGATTTAGGCATTTTTAAAAGTATGTTTTATTGATTATGCTATTACAGTTGTCCCATTATTTTTCTCCCATTTATCCTCCTCCACCTGGTACCCCCATTCCCTCCAGCATTCCCCCGACTGCTTAGTTCATGTCCATGGGTCATACGTATAAGTTATTTGGCTTCTCCATTTCCTATACTATTCTTAACCTCCCCCTGTCTATTCTACCGATTATGCTTCTTATTCCCGATATCTTTTCCCCCATTCTCCCTCTCCCCCTCTCCACTGATAACCCTCCATATGATCTCCATTTCTGTGATTCTATTCCTGTTCTGATTGTTTATTTATTTGTTTTTGGTTTTTTAGGTTCAATTGTTGATAGTCGTGAGTTTGTTGTCATTTTACTATTCTTATTTTTTATCTTTTTCTTAGGTAAGTCCCTTTAACATTTCGTGCAATAAGGGCTTGGTGATGATGAACTCCTTTAACTTGACCTTATCTGGGAAGCACCTTATCTGCCCTTCCATTCTAAATAATTACTTTGCTGGATGGAGTCATCTTGGATGTAGGTCCTTGCCTTTCATGACTTGGAATACTTCTTTCCAGCCGCTTCTTGCCTCCAAGGTTTCTTTTGAGAAATCAGCTGATAGTCTGATGGGAACTCCTTTGTAGGTAACTATCTCCTTTTCTCTTCCTGCTTTTAAGATTCTCTCCTTATCTTTAATGTGGGTAATGTAATTATGATGTGCCTCGGTGTGTACTTCCTTGGGTCTAAATTTTTTGGGACCCTCTGAGCTTCCTGGACTTCCTGGAAGTCTATTTCCTTTGCCAGATTAGGGAAGTTCTCCTTCATTATGTTTTCAAATAAGTTTTCAATTTATTGCTCTTCCTCTTCTCCTTCTGACACACCTATGATTCTGATGTTGGAAAATTTAAAGTTGTCCTAGAAGTTCCTCAGCTACTCCTCATTTTTTTTGAATTCGTGTTTTCTCATTCTGTTTTGGTTGAATGTTTATTTCTTCCTTTTGTTCCAAGTCACTGATCTGAGTCCAGGTTTTCTTCCCTTCATTGTTGGTTCCCTGTATATTTTTCTTAATTTCACTTTGTATAGCCTTCAGTTCTTCCTTCAGTTCTTCAGTTCATCTCTACTCAATCATTCTGTGAGCATCCTGATTACCAGTGTTTTGAACACTGCACCTGGTAAGTAGGCTATCTCCTCTTCCCTTAGTTCTTTTACTGGAGTTTTGATCTGTTCTTTCATTTGGACCACATTTGTTTGTCCCACTGCACCTGTTATATTCTGAGGGGTGGAGCCTTAGGTATTTGGCAGGGCAGGGCAATCCACATCTCTGTGTCGTGGTGCTGTATGTGGGGGAGAGGTCAGAGAGGGAACAATACTGCTTGCTTGGCTCTTGCTCTGCTTTCAGGTACTTCCCCCACTTCCTACAAGCGAATTGCACCCTTTCAGGTGCAGCCCTGGTGCTGATTCCTGTGTGGGTGGGCTTGTGTATGTTCTACAACCCTGTGGGCCCCTCCAACAGACTCTCCTGTGAGACTAGGAGTTTCTCCCACTGCTGCAATCCTTACAGATTTTTACAGCCAGAGGTTTTGAGTATTTATTTTCCTGGCACTGGAGCCTTGGGTTGCGCTGTCTGTCTTGCTCTCCAGTTGTTCCTCCTGGTTCACCCACACATGAATGTGGGACTGCCTGGTCCACCAGTCACTGCCTTGCCTTGTGTCCTCTCCACCCTGGCTGCCCATCGGTGCCCCTCCTACCAGTCTGGATGAATGTTTCCTCTTTGACTCCTTGGTTGTCACACTTCCATATATTTTGATTTTCTGGCAGTTCTGTCTGATTTCTTTTTAAAGTGGGTTGTTATTCTTTTTTGGTTGTGCGAGCAAGTGAAGTATATCTACCTACACCTCCATCTTGGCCAGAAGCTGATTTAGGCATTTTGGCCCAACATTCTAAAGATTAGTCTTTGCAAGACATTGTTGCCTTATATTTTGTATTTGTGTTAGACTTTACACAAAAATGTTTGCCATGTGATGACCAACTTCTGTAAGCCATTTCTTATCCAAGTTGCTGTCTGCTATGTTGATTTATATTAATATGTTGTAAAGTTCACTGTGTGATGTGGACACTGTTGGTCCTGACTACTCCTTAGCATAACTTCTAAATGGTCTTCGAAGCACCCAAGTTTTCAGGAGTAGAGAAGTGCTCTTGTTAGACCAATGTTTTCCCTAGCCCTGTAAGCCTCACCTTTCCTACCCCGGTCTTTGGTATCATTATACGATCCCTGCTCAAATATTCCTCTCAGTATTCCTCTCAGTTACTTCATTTTTTTGTACTTACCACACCTCTATGGATATTCTTAATGGTAAAATATCAAAATGGTCTTTTCACACTCCTAGAGTTAAAACTGAGGCAGAAATGTATTGTTCTGGCAAGAGAAAATATACTAATGAGCGTAAAATAAAAACATTCATTTTTCCAAATTCAAGGCCAAACTCTGGAATGCAATCATCTCATAAAAAATAAACCATTTGAAAATTACTGAATTCACTATGCAGCCTGGAAGTTGTTATTAAAAAAGAAAGACAATAAAGCTCTGTGCGCATGAAAAGGGCAAAATATGTTTAAGTGTTTAAGTTAAAAGGTGATCACTGTGTGTTCACTCTAAAGAAAAGTTCAGTTTTCAAAGAAGGCTCCAGTGGGACAGCCAGAACATGGGCACGTAGGACTGGGAACCTGCCTCCAGCCTCTCTAGCTGATTTGTTTCGTGTAAGGCAGGTAACTTAACTTTAGGTCTGATGATTTCCCTGTAAATGAGATATAGTGCCATGGTCTGAAAGTTTGTGTCCCTCACAAGGCATTAAGAGGTGGGACCTTTGGGAAGTGATTAGGTCATGAAGGCAGAGAGACCTGATGCATGGGATTATGCCCTTATAAAAGCAGCCCAAGAAAGCTCCTTTGTCCCTTCCACCATGTGAAGTTAACAGTGAGAAATCTGTGAGAAATATGCTGGTGTCTTGATCTTGGACTTTCCAGCCTCCAGGACTGTGAGAAATAAATTTCTAATGTTTATAAGCTATCTAGTCTATGGCATTTAAAAATATTTGTTTATTGATTTTAGAGAGATAGGAAGGGAAAGAGAGAAACAGGTCGAGAAGCATTGATGTGAGAGAGAATCATCAATTGGTTGCTTCCTGTATGCACCATCACTGGGGATTGAGCCTGCAACCTAGGTATGTACCCTGACTGGGAACTGAACCCTCAACCTTTTGTTGTATGGAACAATGCTCCAACCAACTGAGCCACACTGGCCAGAGCTATGAAATTTTTTTTAGTAGCATCCTAGATGGACTAATATAGAAGAGATAGTTAAAGTTTTCCCCAGATTCTAGATTCCACAACAAAATCAAATACCCTAAACACTGAAGCTTTTAATATTATCTCATGATTCACTTGGCACTTAGGATTTTGCTGTGGATGAGGGCACATGTGAATGTTAGCAATGGTGTTGATGAAATGTGTAGGTGAAAATTATTGGAGATTTTGAGGACTAAAGGTAAGATCAATGCTTCTGAATACTTTTAGTGATGTGGCACACATAGAAAACTGGGGCAAACAGGTGAGGATGCTCAAGCCTAAGGATTAGCTTCCCCAGACTTGTCCCAGATGTCCCAAGGACCGAGAAGATTGACATCTAGGGCATCAACTTATAACCCAGACATGGCATACCCTAGCATGTGAGTCAGGAAGCTCTGGACTAGACAGCAGAACTTACTATGGGAAGAAGAGTGTCAGTTTACACAAAAAGCAGAATAGCTACTAAAAACACTCCTTTTTAGTTTTATTCTTTAGTTCTCATAAACATTCCTGAATGAAAGAGAAGGAACATACCTGATAGGGGTGAGATGATAGATTCAGTTGGTGACACATTGATGCTGAAACATCTGAGACTTCCAAGGGCAGATACTGAGATGTAAGGTGGGCACCAAGATTTGGAAGTCATGGAGCAGCCTGGGCTGAAGAGAGTTTGGAAGTCATTAGCTTATATAGATGAGACTGAAGCATGAATGAGGTTTCGTTGAAGAATGGGAAGAAGCCAGGGATGGGCTCAGGGGAGTACTAATATTTAAGGGGTTGGCAAAGAGAAGGAACTTGCAAGATGTGTAGGCTCATTTGGAGCTACTTACAAAGTGATTTAGTGTCATTTCATAAGCAAAAACATGAGACAAATTGACATCCACATGTAGATATGATTTGTGTTATGTGATGACATACATAAATATAGACAAGGGCATACACATGTGGTGGATCTGTTCATTCATTCACAGTAAATGCATTCATTCTTTTAACCAATGTTTAGTGGGGGCCTACTATGGGCCTGGAATTATTCTGATCATTGGGAATACAACAGTGAGAAAACAGGTCAAATCTTTTCTCTAGTGGAGTTTTAGTGTAACACACACACACACACACACACACACACACACACACACACTAAATATTTTAGAGCCTGCTCTCTAGGAGGAAGAGCAGAATGTAGATGAAGATGAGTCTGTGTTTTTACTGGGCCAAGATCCATTATCTTCTTAAAGGCTCACCTGTCATCACCACCAACATACTGCTTTGGCCCTATTCTTGTATTGGTCTTTTATTCACCTAAAAGGTTAAATGGATGGTTGAATTACAGGATTCCAGCCAAAGCATGCTTCTCTTAAAGGAGTTCCCAGCTAATCAGTAAACTGAGCTGGTTTGGCATCTGTCTTCTATTACTAAGGAGCTGGGCATCTGCAGGCTGAGCTCATACTGCGGAGGCATCAGTAGGACCTTGATCTGCCTTCACAATGTCATTGCTGGATGACAGCAAGCAGCGGAGGTCATGGTTCAAATCTGAGACGGCAGGTTCTGAGGACAAAGCCTGCAGGGATCACTTTCTATGGAAACTCTTTCATTTTAATCCATTGTCAGAATATTCTAATTCCATGTCTTCCAACTCCAAATGAAGCAAAAGCAAATCTAAACTATATCTTCCCACCTTTTTGTTTCCCCCAGAATTTTGTTTTTGTTAAAATTTTCTTGAGCAATTAACAGATCAGAGATTTTTCTCGAGTCAGTGTTATTTGGGTTCCCATAAGCTAATAAGCCAACTCCACCTCTAGAATTTTCTATGTCTTTTAATGGCACTATCCACTGATGTCTCTAATTTCTCTGGTTCATTAAAGTAATATTCCACTCAGGAAACTTTTCTTCCCCTCTATTCTTTCTCCATTGTCTGGTTTAGACCTAGTTGAAAGTCTCAGCTGGTATAAGAGATAGAAAGGAAATAGTCTTTAAATGTGAAAAAATACTCCATTATGCCTAAGTGTTGACTGTCCTCATCCTTTTAATTAATGAACTTGGAATAACCCTTGAATTCTTCCTTATCTGTCATCTATCATATCTAATTAGTTATATATGAAGTCAAATTCTTAAAATACTGTTTATACATGCATTCTCTGGCCAGTAACTTTCAATGAATTCCTATTATGAAATGGAATCCATATTCATAGCCTACCCTTTGATGCAGCGATGAACATTTTATGAATTAATCTTACAAGTAAAGTCACATGCATGCAAAAATGACCTGTTTATAAAATTATTTATTGTAGCATTATGTGTAATTGTGAAAGGCAGGGAATGGCTCATGTGTCTATTAATTAGGGACTGATTAAATAAATTTTGATTGATTCCTACAGTAGATTATTATGTAAGTATAATAAAGGAAATTCTTACATCGTGATAGCAATGATCTCTAAACTATTCTGTCAAATGAAAATAGTTAACATTTGTGAAAAAATGGATTCACACGCATACACAAAACACATGCATACATTTTTTTTCTGTTTGCATTTAATGTTTCTAATAGCATGCATGAGAAACAACGGATGCCTGTGGAGTGGTAAGTTAGGTGACAGAGGAATACAAGTGAGGGGGAGACTTTTCGCTGTAATATACATGGATATCTTTTGATTTTTGAGCCATGTGAACTCTTACAAATACATACATATATACATACATACATATGTATATATACTTTAAATTTTAAAACCCTTCATTAGGCAATTAAGGGCCTCATGACCTGGCCCTCTATGGCATTTGCAGCCATATTTCTAGAACTACCATAAGTTCTCTTGCAGAAGCCCTCTGCTCTTGCCATGTGGGTCCGCCCAAACACCTGTCTGGTGCATTATTCCATTTATATTCCTTCAAAGTCAAATTGCCAAGTTCCAATTCCAGTTCTACATCTTCTGGATCCTCAGTGGAAATCAGTGTGCCTTCTGCCATGTGCTACCCTCTCAATTTAGCCTTTCTCACTTTTGGATTTCTGGAATCATGGTGACGTTTGTTATGACAATATCCTTTCCATGCCTCTCTTTCTTAGTCAGCGGGTTCTGATGTAAGGAGACAAATGAGGTACAATAGCAAACCGTGTGCTGTAGGAGGTGACCTCACTGGTCTAGGTGCCTGCCCACTGCAGCTTTGCCCCCTAGAAGTGAACTTACTATACCTAGAAACAAATCTACTATGGGATCCCCCTGAGCAGAGGCTGATGCCACTTTTCTCCTTTCCCCTAGGATGACACTCTTATGGAGGGCAGTGGCTCCTGCAGGGTGAAGTTCCTCAGTCCCCAGAAAAGAATCCCCATCCTGTCCAACACTAGATCTCTGTAGCCTCCAGGTGTGATGCTGCTCAGTAGGCCTGAAGGTACACTTGTGGTTTGACGTCCTTCTGGATCTTTCTTTGACTCAACAATGAGTCCCCTTTCCAGTTAATGCCACATGCTGTTATTCTCTGGGATGTTACTTAGTGGATTTTCAGTGGCACTAATTTCATAAGGTCTGGACCTTCAGATTATGACACTGATGTGCTGGCTACTGTGCTAAGAGGGTGGGCTTAATTGCTTAAGTTCTGGATCCCAATGGTCTCTCCTAGTGCAGAAATTTGGTGCTTTCCAAATGGGACTTTGACATAAAACAGAAAAACTCTATATATTTTCTTGGTCCACCAAAACAGTACCAGATACAATGTGATATTGGAATATTAATAATATAGTGATAGCTAACATATATTTAAGTGCTCTGTATCAGACACTGGTCCAAGCGTTCAACATGCATTCATTTATTTAATCCTCACAGTAACTCTATGTAACAAGTACTATGAGCATCCCTATTTTATTTATATAAAAACCGAGACCCAGGGAGGTGAGTCACTTGCTGCTAAGTGTAAAAGCTAAGATTTGAACCCAGGTATTCTGTCTCCCAAACCCTTAAACACGATGCATGTTACATTTAGTGACTCATAAGCTGTTAACAGTACAATGATCTTCTTGGAGTGATTTTTTGGGTCTCTGTTAAAGATCCCCTTCTTTTGGACCCCTCACTTTCAACTTGACTTAATGTCCAAGGTTTCACACCACTTATAAAGGACCAGGGTTCAGAACCAGGCAGTCTGAATCCTGAGACCAGCCACTTGGTTGTGATGCTAGACTGCCTCTAGGGAGTGAGACTGGATGTGGACACTTTATTACTAGTGAGAGCCTTGACCAGAGCCTCAATGATGAGTTTATGTAAACTAGACTGTTCATGGAGCACAACACATTTCCTGATGAGAAACTGGGCAGGCAGAAGGGCTCACCTTGCCTCCCTCCTGGGGTGAGTTCACATAGGTTTGTTATGTCTCTTGTTGTAGGACTTCATCCCTACAAAACATGGCCTGGTCAGTGACCTCAGCCTGGACCCTTCCACAGCATCCCCTTTCTTAAGTGTTGGGGGGAGGTCTTATCCTTGATGCTAGGCCTTTTGTGGAAGGCAGGAGAAGGAATGGTGTGGAAAGAGCTGGCAGAAGTCTCCAGCTTCTTCAGGTTCTGCCTAAAGTTCCATCTCCCTAGACAGCCTTGCTGATCTCCTCTCATGAACTCCTGTAAGTCTAATTGTGACTGCCCATAGCACTGCCCAGAACTGACCTGGTGTGGCCACTTTCCCTGACGTTTATGACTGTGCTATGCCCTCCAACCAACTCAATACATTTATGTCTTCAAAAAATATCTCTGGAACATCACCTTGACACCATGTCACCAGGTAGCAAAAAGGCGACCAGGACTCCACTACAGCCCTCAGGAAACACTTGGACCAATAAAGTAGCAATTTTATTTAAGTGATGCAGTAAGTTGTCACTTAGGTCCGTGGGACATGGAAGAGATATCTCCTAACTTAGCAGAGTTGGGGGCAGGGGGGGTCAGGGAAAGCTGCTCATGTACTTGACATGAGTAACGAGGATATAAACGGAGATTTTCGGATGCTAAGTAGAAAAATAACATGCCAAAGAGGTATCCAACAGGAAGGCACTTCAGGAGGATTACAAGTAATTCAGCAGAGCTGAAGTGCACAGCACCTCTGAAGAAGCAGAGGGGATGGGCATGGATCCATAGGCATGAGCTAAAACAAAGCAGAGATTCCTCCTGAGCGTAGGTATCATCATGGCAGGGAATTTTGTCTCTTTATTGATATATCCCTGGTGCTCTGCAGTGCTTGGCATGAGGGAGGTGCTTGGTGGGTGTTGGTTGGATATGAAAAAAATGGGTGTATGTCAGGTCTTGAAATTTGGACTTTGTCCTGAAGGGTCCTTGAGGGACATTAGGCAGATGAGTGACGTAATTAGCATGCAGACAATCAACAGAAAAAAAATGAATAAAAAGGCTCAAAATGAAAGCTGGATATAAAATAAACATGCACATGTCATCCAATTATACATATATGTAATTGCCAGTAATAATATACATAGCAATAAAAATTAACAATACCAAGTAAAATAAAACTGTGCAAGATGTACATTAAGAAAACTATAAAACTCGATGATAAGAGAGTAAAAAGAAGACTTGACTAAGTGAAGAGAAACACCACGTTCCTGGGCAGGACGACTCATATTGTAAAGATGTCATGTTTCCCTAAAATAATATGTAAATTTATTACAGTTTCAGTTAAAATCCCAGTGGGATTTTGCGGTACTTGACAAATAGCTTTTAAAATTCATTTGTCTGTATAAATGAAAGGGGACAGCCAAGATAAATGTGAAAAACCAAGAAAAATGAGAAGGGAGCTTGCCTGACCAGATCAAAAGGCACTATATAAATCTACGGTAATTAAAACAGTGTGGTATGGAGCAGGAACACACAGAAAGCTGGAACAGAATCGACTGTGCAGAACCAGACTCGGACGCATACATGGTAGTTAGCATATGATTGTAGCTAATGTTTATTGAGTACTTACTCTGTGTTTGGCGCTGTTCTAGGCGTTTTGTATTTACTCACTTAACTCTCACAGAACTCGATGAGTCAGATCCTATTGTTATCCCCATTTTACATGTAAAAAAGCACGTGTGGGTTGAGCTGCACGCAAGCTAGTCGGTGGTATGCAGGCTGTCAGACTCGAAAATCCTTTATTTTCAATCACCATAAAAGGATCTTTCTGCAGGTAAAAACCAGGGGAATTTATAAAACTGAAATATTTTAAAAAATAAATAAAAGATAAAAGATTGACAGGTTTAACTGTATAAACATTTAAAGCAATACATTGAAAAATAATGTTAACAGAAAAGTGGAAAACTAGAAAAATTCTTGCAAAATATATTATAGCAAAGGGTTGCCATCCTTAATATATAATGAGTTCTTGCGAATCAATAAAATATGAATGCCTAAATAGAAAAAGTCAGGAATCAATGTAAACAGACTAGTTGAGAGAAGAATACAAATGGCCAATAACACACAAGATGCTCACGCTCAATAACAATCAAAGAAATGAAAATTTAAATGAGATATCATTTTTCTCCTATCAGAATGGTAAGGGGAAACAGGATTTATAAATGCCTGGGGTTGGCAAGAATACATTGTGGGAACAAAGCCGTGCCGAGGAATATTGCTTCAGAGCCCAAAGCAAAGGGAAAATTCAGCAACACTGATTCTGTCTTGCTCTTTGCCTTCCAGCCTGTCTTTTCCTCTCCCTTCCCCTCCTTGTTTTGCCAAGCCCATGTTGGTGAACCTGTTCGCATTATTTAGGCTTATGCTTTAAGTCCTCTGTAACAGCATTTGCCCTGCCAACATCATGAGGATACTATGAGCAGAGTAATAGAATCCAGGAGGGGATTTCATGTTGATGACTGGTCTGGAACGAGTCTGGAGATGAGATGATTCTACGATTTAACCGTTTGACTTTGAGCAAATCTCTCAGTTTTTCTGGTTTCCTCACCAGTCAATTGAAGAAGCTGAATGAGATCCTTTCTAAACTCTCTTCCATGGCCAACTTTCAAAAATTCTATTATTCCATATAGAATCTTAAAGACTTTATTACCTCTTCAAGGGAGCTGAGGATAGAGTTCTGAGGTTGGTGGGCAATGAATGGTCAGGAAGAGATGATGATGATCCCGAATGAATCTTTATTCAAGATTTGATGGGAAAGCGTCCAATCTACTTCGTATGTGAAAAGCAGAATAAAAAAGTGAAAAACTTAGTAGACAACTTCTTTCTTTCAAGTTATGCAATGGTCACATTTTTATTGCATTGTTGTTAATGTTTAAAGGCTCAGAAACAACTTACAAATCAGCAAAATTTTAAATATGCACTTTCTCTTTGGGTGGCCCAGCTTCATGCTTGGCAACTCATTCCTTGCTATGGGACACAGTCTACCCGAAAACGATTAAATTGTTTTCCCCTGTAACAAACTGAGTGTTCTATTAAAAAATTCAAACGCATATTTCAAAGTTACCCCATTAGGTCAGCGGCTCAGTCCCTTTCAGAGAAAGACTCTGTGAGCCTTTCTATTCAGGAATTCAAACGCACACAGCATCAACCTGTCTCTGTTGAATCTCCTGATCCTATAGCTTCTATTACCATGAAAATGTTAGGCCAAAGATTCTTGGGAAACAAGGGTATTCCAGGTGAGGGAGTGGTAAGCTCTAAGTAGATTTGGTAACTTAAAATATTTTTTTAGAACTTTCTGTCAGGAAAATGGACATTCCTCATTGTCAACAGGGAACTGTGTTATGATAACAACATTGTCATTAACATTCATTAAGCATTTTTGTGTGTGTTAATAAGCACTTTGTTGGCATCCTCGATATTCAGATGTGGAAACAGAGGTACAGAGAGTTCAGAGACTTGCCTAGCCTTGTAGTTTATCGTTAACCAATAAACTTAGGAGGGGATTGGAAACTTAGGGCTGCTGTTGCCATGTTGCAGCCACAGACAGGTGGAAAATGATGACAGCCCGCAGAAGGAAGAGGGGAAAGTAGCTGAGAAAAGTCTCATCCTGATGACAGCGATTGAGCCCTGAAGTTGGTCACGCCCAAGCCAGCTCTCCTCCTGCATTTTGAAGTTGTGAGGCATCGAAGTCTTGGTGGGGTCAGCTTTTCTGTCACTTGCACCTTCTAGAATCTTACTTGATATAAACTTGTTTTAATTAATGTTACCAATACAAAGATATATAACTTTATCCAAAGGATACATTTTAATTCTGGAATGTGTAAAAAAAATCAATTATTCTTTTCTGGGTAAGGCCAGTGAAAACCACATCATCCCCAGTCTGGCCTCTGAGAGCAGGCTAAATGTGGGGGTCCACTTTGGAACCTAAGCCCTGAATGGCACTGGAGAAATAAGTTAATAAGGCATTTCACTGAAACATCCTGTAGATATTTTAGTTATTTGCACAGGGAATTTTTTGACCTTTGAATAATACATGTGCTGAGAAAGGTCTTGGGATATTTTAACAGCATGTTGAACTGACATAGGCCTGAAGGGGTTTATTTTGGTCTCTGTTGGCTGCTATTTTTTTCAAACCCTGTTGGAATTTTTTAAGTTTCTATGAGGACACTTTCAAGATTTTTTTTTTTTTTACTGCAACATCTTTCATGCTATTCAATTGTCCCTTTGTCAAAGGTGACAGGCAGCCAGTTGATAACTTTGCAGAGTGGTTTGGTTAACAGCATATGTATATTACTGATGACCTGTGGCAGCCACCTGGACCTGGAGTAGGCACCTCCAATTTAATGTGTCCCAAACCAGGTAGGTGATGGGTACTTAGAATGGATTCATAAATTTCCCACATTTCAAACTGCTGCTTAATTCTTTGAAAACATAATTACAAGTGACTACCAGCATGAACACGCTGGTATAGCCAAAGGCATCTTGAAGACTGGATCTCTTCCATAAGTGATTTTTGATTGAGGAGATAGATATAATCTAATCTACCATGTCAGCCGTTTAGCAGAGGATCCTGAAAGTAATTCTGCCATCATTGCAGTAGATAGTCCTGAGCTTAAACTGAGGATTAGTTAAAAGCATGTGCATTTTGGCTATTCTGCCCAAAACACAAGGAAATGGATTCTTCCAGAATGCAAGGTTTGGCATCTTTGGAGGACATGTTAACCTTTCTGTGCAATTGGGCTACTACAAAATACATTTCTGCCCCAGAGGATCCTTTGTTTCCTAAAAAAGAGGAACTTGCACTGTGGAAGTTTGAGGGTGAGAATGCTATAATTTGGTCTTAAATCATGTTTCACTTGATTTTCTTCCAAATTAATCAAAGAACGTGGACCGTACCTGTTTTGCTCAATGTTAAGTTCCTAGAGTTTTACCACAGTGACTGCATACAGCAAGCATCCAATAATTATCTCTTGAAGGAGTAAATGCACTAAAGTGGAGAGCAATGCCTGAGAAGACAGAAACCACCTAGGCCGAGGAGACTTTTGGAGCTGGGGACTAAAGAATGAGTAGGTCTTGGTGATTGGAAGGAGGAGAGATGGGGAAAGAGGAATTATAGTCAACAGGAATAGCATGCACAAAGGAATGGAGACATGAATTTCAAGTATGTAATAATTCATAGCAGGAATCCATCAGTAAAATCTTGCATAGAGTAATAAATGACAAACTTTTACAATCAAAGTACAAATAAAATCCCAATTTATAAATGTCCTGCTGTGGACATTGGCCAGAAGTTGGAATTTAGCCATACATAAGTGTTATATTAGGCCAATTACCTCTGTGAGGTGATGAACCATTTCTGGAAGTTGGCGGGTTCCTCCCTGCTGGTTTTATAAGGCCACTTCTTAAAGTCGACTTATTCTAGAATGTTGCCTGGGGCTGCATCACCAGGAATACTAACGAATCAAGGATTGGTCAGGAAAATACACTAACCTTCTGTGTTTGATAAAGTGAGAAATTCTTCTACAATTGGTCTTTGGGAAACTGCCATGTTCTTGCCATTAGTATACCTCTTAGATTTTGGATTTGGCTTAAGAAATCTAAGACAATTTGTAGAAATCACTGTATCTTTAAACATCTGTTGTATTTTCAGAGAATTAGTAAATGCATACAAAGAGTCCTTAAGGAACAATAATCACCCTTTCCCTGACTGTGGAATGCTTTACAAATAGGAATGGGGGCACAATTGTTTCCAAAGGTCAGGCTACTAGGCTCACCAGCTTATACACTCTACTCATGCAAGGGTGGAGATGTCTGCAATCTTTCTAACTAACCACATACCTTGAATACTACTCATTTACCAGTGGAAAAAGTGTATCACCCCTTATGCTAACTAACAAACCATCTGGTATAGATTTAGATAGCTGTTCTTCAACTACTTGCCTCTGCTTTCCAGCTAGGGACCATCTAGTGCTAACTAACCATCCTAGAATATGGGTTTCTTATTAAGTACCGCTGATGTTAGCTAACCACACCTGGGTATTTATTAAAGTTAACTTATAAATACATATACATACAGACACTCTCTATGTTGAGCTATTTT
>VMDR010009262.1:0-33969 GCA_007922815.1 Macrotus californicus
CATGGATAGGAAGAATTAACATCATTAAAATGTCCATGCTACCCAAAGTAAAATATAGAGTCAATGTAATTCCTATCAAGATATCAATGATATATTTCACAGAACTAGAACAATTATTTCAAATAATTATATGGAACCACAAAGGGCCCTGCATCACAACAGTGATACTGAGAAGGAAGAATCACACTACCTAATATCAAGCTATACTATAAGGCCATAGTAATCAGAACAGCATGGCACTGGCATAAAAACAGAATAGAAAGCCTAGAAATCAATCTACACCTTTATAGCCAATTAATATTTGGCAGAGGAAGCAAGCACGTGCAATGGGCTAAAGATAGTCCATTCAATAAATGGTGTTGGGAAAACTGGACAGATGTGTGCAGAAAAATGAAACTAGACCACCTTCTTACAACACACACAAGAATAAATTCAAAATGGATTAAAGACTTAAATATTAGACCTGAAAACATGAAAATCCTACAAGAAAACATGGGCAGTAAAATCCCAGACATTGCTCATAGCAATATTTTATCTGATATATCTCCGCAAGCAAAGGGAAAAAAAGAAAAAAATAAACAAATGGGACTACATCAAACCAAAAAGGTTCTGCACAGCAAAGGAAACCATCAACAAAATAAAAGGGCAACCCACAGAATGGGAGAACATATTTACTGATATATCTGATAAGTGGTTAATATCCAAAATTTATAGAGAAATTATAAAACTCAACACCAAAAAAAAATCCAATTAAAAATGGGCAAAGAATTGAATAGACACTTCTCTAAACAGGACGTACAGATGCTCAACAGGCATATGAAAAGCTGCTCAACATCACTAATCACCAGAGAAATGCAAATTAAAACCACAATGAGTGATCCTTGATTTTGAAGTTGCCACTTTTTCCCTTACATTTCCAACTTGTCTTCACTTAGGAAACTAGCCAGCAGCTTATTAAGCCAGAATGGCATCTCCCAATAATTTGTTTGGTTATCCAAGCATGCCCCTTAATTTGAATTCTATTATGATGTTTACTTTATTTTGTTTTTTTCCCAACTTGGCACCTGAATATCCTGTTGGTATTTTGCTAAAATGATGTTGCTGATGTAGGTGGAAAATACTTGAAATTTATGTGTTCTACAATTTCTTACATTTTGTTGCTGGAACACTTTGAAGTCCTCTGATTTTGTACAGAAACTGTCAGCATAAGGGACCAACTGGTGATTTATAGATAGAAATGTGAGTCTAAATTTTCATGTTGCCAAGCTGCTCATTTTAAAAACACAGTGAATTACAGAAGTAAACCCACAGAACTGGAGTGCTTCCCTTCATGTCTCAGTGTATGAGTGATAAGCCATGTTCCCCTTCAACGAGTGATTTCTGTTTATCTCGTTGATCATTTGTACTGAAAAATGGCTCATTCAAGTTCTTAGTCACCTCTTTTTTAAGATTTTATTTATTTATTTTTAGAGAGAGGGGAAGGGAGGGAGAAAGAGAGGGAGAGAAACATCAATGTGTGGTTGCTTCTCATGTGCCCCCTGCTGGGGACCTTGCCCACAACCCAGGCACATACCCTGACTGGAAATCAAACTGGGGACGCTTTGGTTCTCAGGTCATCACTCAGTCCCCTGAGCCACCCTAGCCAGGGCCTCTATTTTCAAAAAAATAATTCCAGTAATCTTTTGGGGATATTGAGTATTAAATATCTGATCCATTCTTTTGCATTTTATGACAGCCTCTAAAATTATATGCCAACTGGTATTGCAGTTATGGTTTTCCAGACTAATAGCTCAAAGGAGATGAACTTGATCCAAATTGAAATTATTTCAAAAGCTACATTATATAATAATGCTTGTGATATAAATGCCAAATAAAGAAAGGGGGGTCATGCCTGCCTTATTTGTACAAGAAGAAAATTAAATTAGGAAGATGAACAAAAGATGTATAAAGTGCTGTAATGAGAAGATAACATCCCATTCCCCAGCAACAGACTGAATCTAGTTTTCCAATAAGAAGGTAAAAACACGGACCTCCAGAAAAGTAGAAACAGAAACTTACTGACTCTTTCTCAACATGTCCCCTTCTTAGATTGCCATAATCTCTGGCTTCCCTTGTCCTCATTCCAAAAACAACAACGAAAGAATAAAAGCAGAAGTAGCACAAATTTCCTCTCTATTATCTAAGGCTCAGATCCATTCTTTCCTCTTTTGTAATATCACTCTTGACTTCTGGGACCCATACTATTATTTTTTCAACTGTAGTTTCACATTTTAGCAGCAACATCAAGCTGAGTACTGTTGGATTATTTTTGTTCTAACAGAATTGTAAATTCTCTAGTATTAATGGCTAACACGAAGGGTCTGCAATGTATCAGCTTCTAGTCTGGGTGTTTTACATGTGTCCTTTAACCCTCACACGACTCTACTGGTGTCCCATTTTAGAGAGGAAAAACAGAATCGGAGTGGTTAAGTAACTTGTTCGAAGTCACAGGGGCAAGAAGTAGAGTTAAGCTTGAGTACCGAGTCTATGTCCTTGAACTGAATGCTGTGCTCTTTCAGAAACGTCTCTACCTCCTAGAAGTAACTCACCTCTTCCCTGGTACCTAGACAATGCTGTCTGGGTTTTAGGTATCTGTAGACTGGCACAGAGGAGGTGATTAGTTGGGACTGATCATAGACACAATGAATGTGTTCCTCTGACTTAGCTTTGGAAGGTAGAGTAGTCCTTTGGGAAATAATGCTATCATTCTCTGCGGCCCTTCAGATGACCCAAGGAGAACTTGGTCCAGTCAAATGAGGGTGAGCATATTGAGCAAAAAGGGCAAAGGCTCCTAAAGGGCTGAGAAGCCTGCAGCTACAGACCACATTTGATGTACAGCCAGCTGCAACCTCTTTAGGCCTAGATATTCTAATAAAGTAAGTTCTCAGTGTCAGCAGTAGGTTCTTAGAAACTTCAGCTTTAATAACCATCATATAATGAAACCAGTTTTACCATAGGCTGATTGACATAAACAAGAATTCATTTCCTACAACATATTTCTGGTCACAAAAACATCACCAAACTTCTAAATGAAGACTCAAAGCACTTCTAATATTCAACATTGAAATAAATGTGAGCTGTGGGATTAGGGTATAAGGGGGTTAAATGATAATGGAAAAAAATACAATTAAAAAATTAAAAAAGAAAGGTGAGTAAAAATAAATAATTGTTTCCAACTCACTTATTCTAGTTCAAGGTGTTGGGTGGCTGTAGTCTAACCCAGCAGCTCAGGGAACCAAGTGGGGCCCACCCTGGACAGGGCAGGTTTCCATCACTGGGCACATCACACTCATACTCACTCAGACTGGGACAATTAGACGTACCAGCTCCACTCACATGCACATCTTTGGGCTGTGAGAGGAAACCAAAGCACCTGAAGAAAACCCATGCAGACCTGGGGGAACCTGCCGACTGCACACAGACAGTGGCCCCCATCAGGAACTGACTTGATTTTTCCTCATCAGTGTTATAACAAAACGATGTTGAACAAAATAACGTCATTCAAGGACCTACGGGATCTGAAATGACTTCAAATAACTCTGATACTGCCAATTACTGAGAATGAGCAAACAAGTTATTGCCTGTCAAAGTAGCCAATCCAAAGACAGAAAAGGAGTATCGTCACTAAATTAAGTGTAGAGGGCGAGTGAGGGATAAAAATTCTATTTTGTGTTGATCAAAATTTACCTATTTCAATATGCTACCTACTTTTACTTAACTTTATATTTACGATTCTTTTATTGTGTTTACCCCTATTAACAGCCCCTGGAATTAGCGCTTTATGGGACAGATTTTGAAAAATGGTGCTACATTTTTAAATAGAGCTGTCATGAGAATTCAGTGGTATAGTATGCTAAGAAGGAGACTTGTGTAGAGGGCTCTGTGTTCAGTGATTGACGTTTTGTTGTGACGTAACACTCGTAAAGAGGCTATAAAACAGTTATAGCTATTACCCCATTTTACAGATAACTGAAGAAGACATTTTACTGTCAATTGTTACTATGTGCTCACCACTGTGTATTTTTAATTTCCACCTTTCAATCACTACTCAACTTTGGTATGATCACTTCTATTTTTATAGTTGATGAAATTGAGGTTTGTAAAAGTTATATACCTTATTCAACATTACAGATCAGGCAGAGCCAGGATTCAAACCTAGTTCCGTCTAATTCCAGCATCTGTGTCCTTAGCAAAGTGATTTAAACCCAAGACATTAATTTAAATTCAAGAACACGAAGCATTCAGTGAATGTGTCCAGGATAGCAAAAGGTGTGGTCGTGGCCCAAGGGCCACGTAGAAAAGAATGAAAATTAGCTCTGCGCTGATATCTACCTGCCAACCTGACGTCTCTGTTTGTCTAAATAACAGGTCCAAAGCTGGATTTTTTTATATTTGCTGCCAAATCCGCTCTACCTAAGTCTTTCCCCACCTTGGTTGATGGCAAATCCATTCTTCTACTTGCCCAGGCTAAAAAATCCTAGACTAACACCAGTTATGTTAACAGAGAGAATAAAATAGAAATAATTGTTAACTGAGTGACTGAAAAGGCCGGGAGTGGTGTGACGGAGGTGGAAAGCATGGGAAGCAGTGACCATGACTGCGGAATGAAGGGACAGGGTTGGAAATAGTGAACTTGGTAGCTCAGGAGTCTAAGGAGGGGCACTGACTAGAAGGTGTTGGTGCTTCTGAGAGTGTGGTAAGCCTAGTTCAGTGAGTGCTAGAAAAGCTGCAAGCTTCTACTAAGGGAAAGGACTCCTACAGCTGGATTGAAGAGGCAATGCTGGAAACGGGAAGCAGACAGAGAGCAAATAGAAAGAATCAAGCCCCAATCCCCCCCTCCTTCCTCTGGCAGCCCCCTCTATTACCACGTGTTGGCAGAGTCAACAGGGGGCAGCTGGCAAGGCAGACATGTGATTTGCAGAGTCCTGGCCCCAGCATCCCAAAGCCAAGTATAAGAAGGGTGAGTTTTCAGTGGAGAGAGAATAGCTTAATAATTAGCACACCCATTTAAAAAGTGAATCTGATCATGCTTGTTTGTTTTTGGTTGTTTTGTTTTGTTTTGTTTTGAAACACCTACAAGGCATCACCATTTTACTAGGGTAAAACCCAGAGTCCTCACTGGGACCCACAGGGCTGCGTAGGAACTGGTCCGCAGATCTCTAAACCTACCTCCAACCCCTCCACTCCTCACTCTCTCTGCTCCAGCAGCTCAGCCCTGGCCTGCTTGCTCTCTCTCAGACACACTTGGCATGCTACCATCTGAAGGCCTTTACTCATGCTGCTCCCTCCACCCCGCTGGAATGTTCTTCCCCCAGATATCTGTCCAGCTAACTCCCCCACCTTCTTCCAGCCTTTGATCACATCTTACCTTTTCACGAAGACTTATCCTGACAACCCTATTTCATACAGCACTCTGCTCACCGACCCCACCCTGCTCTCCCAGTTCTCTGACCCTGCTCTGTGTTTTCTTTTTCCAATAGCACTCATCACCTTCTATCATACTGTACAAGTTATTTATACATTATGTTTATTGTTATAGCCTCTTTCTCGGCTGCTGTCATGTGAGCTCCAGAAGAGCAAGGGTCGTTGTTTCTTCAGTCCTGTAGCTCCAGCAGCTAGCACAATGCCTAGCACATAGTAGGCACACATTAAATATTGATATGAAGACACTCCTCTTTAGTCATCCCTGTAGAATTATTTATGGGAATGGGAAGAATGGTTTTAAACTTGGCTCCAAAAGGAATTCATACAGGATATCTAGACTCACTGACACATTTTATAGTTGTTTTAGTTTATGAGAATGAAGGATTGTGTTTTGCCTGCCCTAATATGCAGACCAATTTGCTTTTCTTGGGTAAAGCCTCGCAGAAGGGGGAGAAATTCCTAAATACAGCAGTTTAATAGGGGGAGATAGCCTAGAATAAAGATTTTTGTCTCATAGCCATAAAGGCAAATGACTGAGTAGATTGCTTAGCAAAATATATGTATACAACTATTGTACCATTGAGATGTTAATAACAAAATCAATATTTTCACTTATATATTCCTAATTGTTTTCCATAAGTCAAAAGGGACCAAGTTTCAAAGGACTATTTTTTGACCTGAAAAAAAAATAAGTAGCATTTTAAATGATAAAGTGGTAGGGACATAGTCATTTACTTTATAGTACATCATTAACTTGAACCAGTATGTTTTATGTACATTTTCTAAATGCATATTGTATTTCATGAGAGAGGAATGAAAAAATGTTTTGAAATCACAGATAGCTAGACTCTCCTGGGTACAGAGAGATGGAAAACAAACTGAGGTAAAGCCATAAAATACTACTGTGCTTTGAGACAGTCTGTTACATTTACTTCAAATTTGCAAGTCCCCTTGCCCTCCCACCTCTATGAGTTGGTAGTGTGAAGGTTTTGCTCGGTCCCAGGAAGGGTGGGTGTCCCGGGAAGGGCGAGCCAGGGAGTGCTGGGAAGGCCCGGGCAGGAGACAGGAGACAGGGCTGCTGTGTGAGGAGGCAGGCGGCAAGGAGACAAGGCTCTGTGCTCTTCTCTCAGACAGGGCAGGACGGGATCACACTCCCTCAGAGTGATTGGCCTCTGGGGTATCCAGTGATAGCAGTCTCATGCGGGTTCTTAATACAAAGTAATGGCTTCTGAGAAGTCAGTAACTTCTGGTGTGTATCAGCCCTGGAAATCAGTGCCCTCCCTCACAGAGGCCTCTGGAAGGCCTGTTCCCCAAAACATAAAGGGAGGTCAAAGAACTCTTCCTCAAGCCTACGGAGGAAGGGACAAATGATTCCAGAGGGCAGATGGGACACTCCTGGACAACCCTGGATGCGCAACTGAAAGCAAAGTGGGAGGAGGGGAAATTGTTGTGGAGAGAAGAGGGCCAATAACTTGCTGACTGAGCAGTAACAGCCCTAACAGGAAGGGAGAGGCCCTGCTCAGCCTAAAGGCAAAATAAACTGACAACTGGGCCAGGAAGATGGGACAAGAGGGAGAAGTCAAAATAGGCATACCAGGAGCTGTCTCAGCAGGCCTAGGCCGAGAGAAATCAAGACTCCTCAAATTCATGTGTGAGAAAGACTGTCCGTTTCTCCAGTTAACAGGAGAAATGATTGCGAACCAGGAAAATGCTGCACATACTCCTATCTGGGTCACCTATTGTAATATAGCATGTAAATATTGCACGAGGATGACAGCCTTTAAAGAAAGAAAAGAAAGAAAAAAAGAAAATTCTACAGAGCATTCTCTTCCCCCAATATGAGAGCTGAGTGCTTTTCTGAAGCACCCTGCTTTACTCAAGTTAATCATTTCTTCCTTATTCCCCTAGAACCTTGGAGCTCCTCGGGCCATCTTTCTTTACTTCGTTTCTAACGTGTGTTAGAAGGAGGTCGTGTGGAATGGCCCCTGGAGGTGAAATTCTGAAGGGAAGCCAGCCTTCAGTGCCCTCTGTAACCAACCTCCGCCCCTCTTCCCTCCCCGACCTCTCTCACTCCATCACGTACACTTGTCTTCTTCTGTTGTAAGCAACAGATACCTCCTTGAAAATAAGGAAGGAAGGGAAGGTCTGTCTAAGCACCGTGTTTTTGAAACTTCAAAGACATGAACCCCAACCTTTTAGAGATACATGCAAATCTGTTCTCCAGTTCAAGTTGGAAAACCATGGCGGAAGAAAATCTGGTGAGCGCATGGGTGGACCCCGAGCTTCTTCCTTTCTAGCAGGCTCCAGCTACTCCTTCCTAATGGTAAATGTATTTTGCAAACTTGGCAGCTTTTCACCAAGAATCCTTTCCCAACAGAAATGTTCATTGGCAGCAGAGAGTGTGTTCCTGAGAGCAATTATATCTGTGATTTGGGTTTCAAAACTGCTTTGGGCCCTACCTCAAAGTTGATCTGCTACAAACCCATTAGCATATCCATTAGCTTCAAACATGGCATAAACTCCATTTTGGATACTTTTGCTTTTGAAATATCTTACCCAGAATGTTCTCTTCTCAGTTCTTGATTTATTTAAATTATACTCCTTTCTTCAAGTTTGAATCCAAGAGTTAATCCCTTCATGAAGGTTGACCATCACAGCTGCATGGTTAGCAGATTTGGCAGGCGGGGGGTGGGAACGAACAGCCCACAGTTCTCTTCCCTGGGAACGCATCACCCATATCCCTCACTGAAGGGATTGGTCGAGTTTGTTCCCGTGACTCATCTTCCCAGCAACAATGGACTAGGCCAGAGGTGGAAAATCTGCTTCTTTGGCTGGCTAGTCAGTAAGGCCACCTCACACTCTCTCCTGAGTTTGAACTAAAAGACACAGAAACAGAGATCTCAGCCAAGTATGCCTCCAAATTTTAACATATTTTTCTCATTCCCCAGGAAAATTTTGTGGAGCTTTAGTTTTCATAATTTGTGTGATGAAGCATTGGTTAATTATTAACTTTTCCCAATATAAATTTTATATTAAAATATGAAAGATATTTAAACTGTTCATGCTTCTTCTCTTCATAACTAAAGATTTAGGTGCACATGCTTCATTTGGAGTAGACATGTTTGAGAGTCAAGGCTGCAGTTGGCTAATGGGAATATTGGACGTATAAGACCAAATAAACTTGGGGTCACCAAGCTGGACCAAGTATAAGCAATGGAAGCCAGTCTAGTGAAAGACAAGACAGACAGCATCAAATTAACTAGAGCTGAAGTAAAACAAGCACAACCTGAAAGATGGAGTAAAGACATTTGTAACCCTGTGAGACCCAGAACTGATTCTGTTTCTGACATTCACCTGGTTCCAGTTCACAGAAGAGCCAACTATGCTTCAATTCTTGCGTATGGAAGCCTGTCTTACCGTAGATTCTCCTTCTAACTCAGTGCAGAACTAAAGGGTTTCTTTAAGGCAAATCAGGCTGAATTTAAGGTACCAGTGATAGATGATTAGGTTATTACAGCAACTGGCCTAAAGCTGTCATTTGAATAGTGTAATTTTGGACTTTGCTAATTTTAACTATGTGAACATATTGTTTCACTGTACTATCACTTAAAGGTGTTAGATTTTAAAGTAATATGACAGCCCCAGTAATATGGCCAGGTGGCTCACTTGGTTGGGGCGTCGGACCAAAAGAAGGTTGCAGGTTCTGTCCTTGGTCAGGGCCCATGTGTAGGTTGCAGGTTCTATCCCCAGTCGGGGTACATACGGGAGGCAACTGATTGATGTCTCTCTCCCTCCCACTTTCTCTCCCTCTCTAAAATCAATAAACACATCCTCAGGTGAGGATTAAAAAAAAGTAATATGATATTTAATATACCCTGGCTTTGCTGTGTGGTTCTTAATTTTTCTTTCTGATATTCTACAAACTTTTAATATATGTAAGGCAGATGATGTGGTCATGGATGCTTATGAACTTGAACTGTACTGTCATCATATGATAATTATAGCATTCTCGAATGAGAGAAAAAATATTATGATCTACTTTTTTAACATGTAAGGTTAAAAGTGGAGGCAAATGATAATTTCACAGATTGTCCACACTCAAACTAAAACCATGGAACAATAATAAAAACTAAGCATTCATTATAACTTTTGAAAATACTCTAGAAAGAAAACTAGAGAAATGTTTGGGGTTCTTTCAAAATACCAAATATGTAAATAGGGGAAATGCCTAAATGTAAACTCATCTGTCCTTATCATAAATCTAATAATGTCTCCAACAGTCCACAAAACAATCTTTGTCTTGAACCAGGGCAGATCTGGTTCTGCTGTTGTCTTACCTACTTTGTAAGGAGGTATCTGTAGCAGCCACTCACAAACTGTTCTCCTAACAAACAGGTATGTACCCAGCATCAAGTGCCAGGAGGCCAAAGGGTGGTCCATAGAGATCAAAGTGATGTCTCTGTAGACGTTTCAATTGGCTCATAAGCTGGAGAGAAAAGGCAACGTGCCAGTCATCGAGACTGAGAACAAATAGGGCATAATTCACCCTGCCCCCTTAGTCTGTGTTCTTTTCCTTTTCTTTGAGGTATCTCATGAAGAAAATGTGTTTTGTGTATAACTTTGACTAGGAGGAAATTTCTTAATATTGTTTGTACGTCTTTTTTACCTCCATGTCCAAACACACCCCCTGTCCAGCCATTCACATACTTCTCTTTGATCTCCCCTTCTCTTTTAAATATTGAAATATTTGTATCATGTTGTAATTATTTCCCCTTATAATCTAGTAAAGTAAATATTTTTGAATAAGTAATTATTTAGAAATAGATTAGAATTTTTATTTATGTACTCATTTATTTTATTTATGTTTTTTTTAATTCTCACCCAAGGATATGTTTATTAATGAGAGAGTGAGAAAGAAGGGAGAGAGACATACATTGATATGTTGCCTCACAAATGTGCCCTGATAGGGGATCAAACCTACAGCCTAAGTATGTGCCCTGAGTGGAAGTAGAACCCATAATCATGTGGTGTATGGTCTGATGCTCCAACCAACTGAGCACTTGGGTTAAACCCAAATGCAGTATAGTGTGCCTACATTCAAATCCTGACTGTCCGCTTTATTTGATATATACCCAAGGTACTGGCAAGGTACTGGCTTTCAGGCTGTTTCCATATCTGAGGATCACAGTGATACCTGCTTCATAGGACTATTGAGAAGATCAAATAAATTTATACATAGATAATATACAATAATATTTGGGGAATAGTAGAAATCCATTAAACATTTAGCTATTATTATGCTACTACAACTTAATTGAAAGTTGTCTAAATTGAAACAAAGAAAAAGAGAGACAAATTTAATACTTTTAGTTTGGTCCTCCTTCCTTTAATTCTTATCCCTATTCATTTTATTTGACTTTTTGGATGAACTAAGTGAATACTTCCTGCTATTGAGAAGCAAAATGATTCAGATTCCTCCCGATGCCAATGACATGGTTTTTTTGGCCATGCACTAGAATTAGCCTTATTAGACAAAACAGGTTCTTCTAATTATTAGGAATAATTTGAAATAATTAAAATTAAGTATACTTAAACCAAAATGATCAGCTGTAAAAATATTCTCAGGCATATAATTGGCTTTTATCCAAAATTTTTTCATGGGGTCGAATCATTCAATTGCCCAAAGACATGGTTTTCAATGAGTTATTCATAGAGGCCTCACAAATATCTAAACTGATTAAAGTTTAGTGTGGTAATATGTATCACTGATTTGTTTTTCATTTGGTGGTAGCTGGCGATCATACCTATTGTACATCTAAAGTGTATTATGATAAATATTATGGCACACTATAGTCTCAATTGGTATCCTTTCATAAAAATGTTGGGCCTTCCTATAGCTATTTCCTTGATACCAAGTGATAATCCACTCTGGCCTGTTCTGCCAGTAGCTCATTAACTTTCCTTACCTACCTCCCTCCCCTCACCAACTGTCAGATCATATGGTTCTCCTCTCAGTTGTCACCATAGAATGTTCTTGACAGAGATTACAGCCTTGTATTTTCGGCAGGCCCAATCAAGGGAAATATTACTCTAAAGGGTATAAATGTTATTCTTAGATCTAGCCAGATGATCAGAACTATGTACCAGAACTGCCTCGCCAGCAGACTGTACTGAGTAAGGGAGGTTTTAAATTACAGTCTTTAGAGGCAGTAACACTATTTGTGTCTCTGTGGGGTTCTTGTCTATTATGTATTTCATATCCACAAGAAAGGCAAAAAAAAAAACCAAAATTTTTTTTTGCAATATAGTTATGGCCTGTCTGTCCCCTATGAAGTTGCCAATTCATTGTAGACAAGTTAATTACTTAAGTCAGACAAAACTCAGGATTTTTGGCTCCAGGTAGGGACTCAAAATAAAAATCCTTTCTTGTAAGAGCTAATTTCTTTTTTCTGTCAATCCCAATCTAATTTATCTAAAACGTTTCTTGGAGTTCAACTGTCCTACAAGTACCATCTAATGGGTCTCACTGTTTGGTTTCTTTGGCTTATCACAAGTGCTGATAACTCTTGTATACATTAACTAATAGGCGTCTTTCAAAGTATGCTGACATTTAGCTCAGTGTTAAATGGCTCCTATGAGCTCCCCACCACCCACCTCCACCCTGAGTTTCTGCAGAGGAAGTCCATTTTCTCTACAACCCAGAGAACTAATGGTGCTGTGCATTCCAATGAGTGTGAACCAAGTCTGGATTTTAAATGGATACCTTCAAACGAAGTTACTATCGTGAAGACAAAACATTCTAGTGGCTGGCTACATTATTTTATTTTTTAGCCAGATATTTAGCAACCATAGTCATAGCCTTGTAAAAAAGTACCCAAAATGATGTGAAGAGGTTAACAACTGTTTGAGAAATTGGATCTTTGGGACAATTCACTCATGAATTAGGGATGGTGGTGGTATTTATAAGCCCAAATTTTCTCAACAAATGCTTGTTTTCCCATTCGCATTTTCAACTTCATCTTAGGGAAAATGTCTCTAGAACTAAATCAAGTGAGGTGAGAGGACAGCGATTGTTTGGTCAAATTGCAGTGTCAAGTGCCTACTACACTATAGGCCAGCGATTTGCAGCTGGTGTGCCGCAAGAATTTTTAAAACATTCAGTACCTGACTATTTAGTCAGGGGCACTGACCTCTTTTCCCTTAGATTGTCAAGTAAAAAAAACAACAACCATGACAACAGCCAACACAACAATAGCCATCAGGTGTGAATTAATCAAAATTATACCTATTTTTTGTCAGATTGGCAAAAATATAATATATTCTTTGGTGTGCCACAGAATTTTGGTAATAAGTTTATGTGTGCCATGAGATGGAAAAGGTTGAAGATTGTTGCTCTAGGCAATTGAGCCAGATGAATGATTCATGTTCTATGTTGTACATGTGTGTATGTGTGGGTATATGTTTTCCTTCCTCTCTTTCTTTGAAATTTGGACGAGTGTATATTGAGTTTCTGTTTCAGCCTTTCATATTGAACCCACAGCACCTGACAGCTGTTTGTCATCTGCTCCTGTTGGTCACTTGGTCCCTCAGCCAGCAGAGGTTGATAGCAAATAGGCAGGTGAGAGCAAAACCATCAGGAACAAACACGCGGTCTCTTCTTTCCATTCTGTTGTGTTTCCTTCTTCATTGCCACCTTTCCTTGATTTCAAAAAAATCATCCAGTTCACCGCAAGCTTGTTTCTAGGAAGGGGGAAAGAGTGAAGAAAAATAATACACTATATATAGTATATTTAGAAAAAAAATCACATAAATATTTTACAGACTGTACAATAAATAATGTATACATTTAGAAAGGCAATGTAAATATTTTATAGACTGCAGAATAACCGTTAAGGTCGAAATGAAATCACTATGTTTAGAAAAATACAGTTTGCCCTAAATTGTACCATACAGTTTTACTGTAGCTCAGTGCCGTGCACTCCATAAATCACAGCATTCTCTGCATTACCTGGGAGTTCAAGAATTCCAGTTGCCAAGTGAGTTCCTCTCTTCTTTTTCTTCTGCTCAGAAAGACCCCCACTCCTACCTCACCCCTCAAGGCCCTGCTTTGAACTATGGCAGTGATCAATACATTTTCCTTAAGAAATTGAACCAGGGCATGAGAGTGAACTCACCCACATCACCTAATTTTCATGCAGAGGGTGGTAAGAAAACGGATCAGGAATGGACGGAGAAAACACCGAATGAATTCCAGATGTAACCTGAGCCTCTGCATATTTTTTCAGGTGGCTGAGGACACATCATCTTGGTTTCCTGAAATCCACTCCTTGTGAGCCTTGATTGGCCAGTCCAGGATTCAGTTACGCATCAGTGCCCTTGTGATGCTTAAATATTATAATATTTACCAGATTGTGTGAAAGTGACACAGGTGTGTTCTGAAAAATAGGTAACACAAATAGTATCAAAATATTCAGAGGGAGCGCAGAATACTGTCATGTGGCTCATTTTCCAGCTAACTGAAACTCAATGAAATGATTGGAATAAAAAATAATGTGGTAATCTTAGTGAAAATATTTCTACTACTAGTTAGCTGGAGATCAGGAGGCCACAGTAATAATCTCTAAGTGGAAACAAAAAGAAACTTACAGGTTTAAGGATTTTATTGAGAGCCCTTTGATTAGTCAGTCAAACAATAAGAAGAAAAAGAGGCCCTAAAAAACACAACAAACAAAAAAGAACCCAGAAAATGATGGGAGAGAAGACATAAATTAGAAACCACAACAAATTAAAGATATTAAATAACATTCAAGGTATTACACTGAAATACCATAGTGGAGAGGGGCTAAAAGCAAAAGACAACAAAATGTCCTCAAAGATAGTAATTCAAGCATACAACCACCCGGAAGCCTGTTTTAAATGTTGAGTACCTAGCCCGTCCTCCCCAGAATGCTAATGAGGTTCATGGAACCAGGCAATGTGCATTTTTGGCAAGCTGTACAGGTGACTTTGGTGCAAGTAGCTTGTAAGCCACATTTTGAGAAGTCCTTGAGTTATCGTAGCAAAATGTGTGGACAAAGATGGAGGCATGGAGGGGCAGGAATGGTTTGGTTCATGAACCAGAGAGAGATCGCTCAGCATTCTACCCCATGCCACATGTCAACTATTGCAAATACGTGGCACCAAAAATCACTATGGTTATATATATTGAACACCAGGCATCATTAAGACGGTTAAATTTAGTTCAATATTAGCAAGAAAAAAAGCATGAGGTGAAGGAAGTTACATTCAAAGTAACTCCACTAAAACAGGGTGCTTATTGTAGATCTCACCTTTCTTTAGAAGCAGATTGTTTGTTTGTTCTTGATTACATTATACCTTACAAACAAATGATGGGTGGTCTCACTGTCAATTAAATTTCTCTTTAACTCTTTGAATCTAAGAGGATTTGGGGAACAAAAAGACATTTGTTTTCTTTAGTGGAATGGGAGCATTGCAAGAAGGTATATTCATGCTGTGAGAAAGGGGAAAACAAAACAGATATAGGATGTTCTAGTTATTAATCACTCAACCTTAGTGATTTAAAGATGCAACCACTTCATTATATTCCACAGTTGCGTGGGTCAGGAGTTTGGGTTGGACTAAGCAAGATGACTCTTGTTTCACACGCTGTCAATGGTGGTTTTCACATGGGAATATGCTGGTCTAGTGAGTCCAAGAAGGCTTCATTCTCACATCTGCTTCCTTGGAGGAGAGGACTAGAAGGCTGGGCTCAGCTCAGTTTGTCAACTGGAGTATCTATTGTAAATATATCCTCTCCAGTATGGCAGCCTCAGGGGATTTGAACTTCCCATGTGGCAGCTCAGGGCTCCCAGAGATAGTGTTCTATGAAACAGAAAGAAAAAAACTGCCTATTTCTTAAGGCCTAAGATTGAAAATTGGCACAGTGTCCCTTCTGTCATGACCATCTCTTGGTCAAAGCAGTCCCAAAGCCTGCCCAGAGTCAGATGGAGAGGACATAGACCCCGCTTCTCAAGGCAAGGCATGTTTGGGAATTTGCACCCAGGTGTCTTAAGTCTATCAGAGAAAAGTGGTTTAGAAACATATGTAAACAATTTTTTCTTTTCTAGCACATCAAGGATGACTAAACAAGTAATTATTACTTTCTTCCTCCATCAACCTCCCAAGAGTGAAAAAGCCTACAAAGGATAGTTAAATTTACAAAAGCAAAATGCATATGATCTATGTTCTTTCTTTACTATCACCCTATGGCATTGTCTAAAGCAAAGATACAGAATTTTGTTTGGTACAGTGACCAACTGGTATATGCTAATTTGTTGTGAAGTATATTGCAGGTAATACACTGCTAATAGCAATTTAAAAGATTTTTCAAGTAACTTACATATTTTTAAAAATAGTTCAGTTCAGTATCACTTTCATTCACATGTAAAGTTATGTGCAGTTCTTAGTAATCTCCTTTAGTATGGAGTAAGCCTGCAGGAATGTTCCAAGCAGGTGGGTATCACCAGGCATTATTGGTGGTAAGGAAAAAATTCCTTGAAGAAGTAACTTTTCAGCTGAGACCCAAAACATGAATGGGAGTGAACTGTGCTGGGAGTTGAAGAGTATTTCAGGCAGAGGCAACATGTGCAAAGGTCTTGAGGCTGAATCAGGCTTTTCTTAAATAGGATGAGAGAAGATCAAGACCTAGGACAGCTAAATCAGGTCAGGCAGTGGTTTGGAGCTGCTTAGAAACACCTGGGCAGTGACTGAGTACTGAACACCTCCCCCCCAAAGAAAACAAGAAATGAGTTTAGTAATTAATCACAACAATCTTCTCTAATTAAGTCTTATCAGATTTACAAATATTTTGCAGGATTTGCAGGTTTAATCTAATCTTCTTTCATGTCTGTGTCTCTTTTAGGGATGTTTGTGAATGTTGAAAAGCAGCTAATAACCAGGATGTGGATCAAGGGAAGGCAAGATCTTGAATACTATTATCAAAATAATATTCTACTTTTTAGTTACTTTTAATATTTTTAATGAATTTTATTTTAGAGTTGTACAATTTTTCTTCTAGATTATCTCATGTAATTAAATTCCTCCTTATTTTACAGAAGGTGGAACTGAGAAGTTAAGCGACTGGGTGACCCAAGGCCAGTTAAGGAGCCCTGGCTGGGAGAGATTCTTCAGTGCCAAATATTTCCAGGCCATGGCGACCCACCATCCATCACTAAATGAGTGGAAGAGATTCCTGAAATACAACTTCCAATTTCAGAGAAATGGTTAAACAAATCTAGTTCTACTGAAACTGTCACAGATTGGGTTCCCCAGGAAGGAGATTCTGAGATGGTGATTAGCATTTGTTAGGGGTGCTCGTAGGATCAACACCTGTGTTGGGAGAAGAACAGAAGCAGGATCAGTGGAGAAAGTTGCTGTGCAGTCACAAGACCTCAGGTCACCCTCTGGGGAGCTGAAAGGCTGGAACAATGCTTCAGGGTGTCCTGTACTAGATCCAGAGAACCAGACCTTCACAGCCCTGCATCAGCCCATCACTGTGTCTGGGCTGCCCCAGAAAGGAACAGGTGGCTCCCATCAGAAGATACAATTCCCAGAGATGGCTGACAGCTGAATGCTGGTAACCAAACCTTCCCAGCAGCTGGGGTATAAATACTCCCCATAAAGTGGAGACGATACCTGGGCCGCATTAGCACAAGTTCTGCAGTGGGAGTACCACCATTTCCGACCACCTCCAGTGAGACCACCTCCACCAAGCCAACAGTGAGTCATTTCTCACAATTACAAGAGCCTCCTGGATGGTCTCCCTGCTTCAGGTTCTGGTCTCCTTCAGCACATTGGCTACATCACAGATGGCATCCATGTCTTAAAGTGTAAGTGAGACCTGCTTACTCCCTCACTAGTGAATCTCCAATGAATTTGCACACACACAGTCAAATCCAAACCCTTTAGCAGTCTGTATGGCCCTGCTTGATTGGGCCTCTTGTTCCTGTGTTTCTTATTTAAGTACGTTGTACAGATTTTAAGTGCAGAATTGGACGAGTGCATCCAACTGTCCCAGTGAAGACACAAAAGTGTCCTCTCACTAGAAAAGGCTCTCTTGTGTACTTTTGCTTTCTTGTGTGCTCTGTCATCCCACCCATCTCTCATCCCTTTTGGAGAGGTAACCACTCCATTCCTCTTTTAAAGGTCCTACAACCATTTAAAACCACAGATAGAAGTGATTAAGAATGTCTAATGCTTCTAGTTACCAACTAGACGATGTACCTCTCTCAGAAGGTAAGCAGGGAGGACAAATTACCAATATTCAGGCCCACTTCCCTCTGCAAAGAATATCCTGTTAAACCTGTATCACCCCTCAAGCCAGTACTTCACATACGGTGGCGTAATGGTCTTAATTAGCATTTTGCGATGGTTACAAAAGATTCAGATTTCCTTTTTTGGTGTGAGTATATATGCTTACCCTTGTACATATTAAGCATCTTCTGGTTTGAGTTTTCTTTGCTCACAGGAATGTAAATGTAAAAGAATCGAATGTGTTCCTTTAATGACAATCACGCAGCTGTGTGTAAATGCAATGGCCGCCGCCCTAAATGCTGAGCAGTGAGAATAACTTTAGAGTGAACTACATTCAGGCCAGTGCAAAAAAAACACTATGGTTTTCAGTAGGTGCGGATGTTTCAAGGGTTTGTTGCTGTAGTTCTTCTCGGTGATTCTTCAGAATGTACCAAAATGCATTATTTCATAAGATTTTTGGCACAGGTATTTCACTTTAGCTTTTGAGATTTTTCGCTTTTATGAGGTGAGTTGAAACATAGAACTAAGAGAGACTTTGAATGCCTCAACCTTATCCCTCGGGATGTTTTTCCACATAGAAAATTGTCTTAAAATAACACGGCAGCCAAGGATAGGCATTAGCCAAACTTTATGGCATTCATCCAAAGATCTCCAAAGTGGCCTGGCTAGGTGTGGGGAGAAGAACCAAGAAGGAGGGAACATAGTACTGTCAGTGGTAATATTGAATTTTTGGTGCTCCAGTGTTGTTTTTGGGAAGTCACTGAATTTGCAGTTGGCTTGAACAGGGGAAGAGTTTGAGTCTCCAACTACAAGATCTTTTCCTGTCCCTGGCAGACAGTACAGTCATACTTGGGAGATACTGCAGGCTCATTTGCTTCCAGACTATCACAATAAAGAGAGTCGTAATGTTTTTGCTGGTGGGGAGTCTTTCCTTCCCTTTGTAAACACGCAACACCTATGAAGCACAGTAAAGGGAATGCAATAAAAGGAAACATGCCTGTTTCTATTTTGTTCATCAGTTCATTTTGTTCTTTAGATTCCCCATATTAGTGAGATCATATGGTATTTAAGTTTATTTAGTTATTTTAGTTAGCATTTTTAGTTAACATAATAATCTCCAAGTCCACCCATGCTGTTGCAAAAGGTGAAGCTTCCTTTTTTTTTTTTACAGTTCCATTGTATAAATGTACTACAGCATTTTTGTCCACTCACCTACTGATGGGCATTTGGGCTGTTTCTACATCTTGGCTATTATAAATAACACTGCAATAGACATAGGGGTGCACGTATTCTTTTGAATTAGTGTTTCAAAATAGAAATAGAGGCATGGATTCATGGAACAGACTGACAGCTGTTATAGGGGACAGAGTATGGGGGGCTGGATGAAAGAAAGTGAAAGGATTAGCAAAAAATATGTGTATGTTATGTGTGTCATTAAATATATACACATGTATGTATATGTGTGTGGCTAGATAGGTACAGATATAGGAATAGGTATAGACATAGATAGATGTAACACATAGACACAGACACAGCATGGTGTTAGCCAGAGGGAAAAGGGGCAGGGGAAGGGTAGAGGCAGAGAAGAGACCTTGCTTTGGGGCAATGGGGCAAGATGCAGTGTACAGACAATGTTTGGTTGAGTCGTACACTTGAAGCATCTATGGTTTTGTGAACAATGTCACCCTAATAAGTTCAATTAAAATAGGAAGGATGCCTGTATCTGCAGTCCTGACAGATTTGTTTCAGATGATTTCCATTTTGATGTTCTTTTCCATGAGGAATTCTGGGATATTAAATTACATCTTATTATTTATAGGCAAAGTTGTACCAAATCCACAAAGGAAACAAATCGCATTTACTTATTGCCACTGCAAACTCATGTGAACAATTAAATTTGTGGTATTTGAGTATTCAAAGAGTTCCCACAAATACACAGTTCAGACCAGCTCTACCAATTAAAACACTGTCTGCAACTCGTAAACTGCTAATGAACTCCTTTAGCTCAGCACTCAGGGAAGAGTTACTTTACTACCTACTCTCTTCTTGGAGTACACTGGAACTGAGCGTATTCTCAGTGTTATCCAAGCGCACGGTCCTGTAAACAAAATGCCCAAGTAATGAAGATGCTAATATTTGAATGTAGTTACTAAACAAGTTGACTGCACAGCCATTAACCTAGTCACACTGAGGCCTCATGTCAAATTTTTTATTAAACTAGAGAATGTTCAGGTAGAGTTTGGATGTGAGTGTTGGTGGAACAATACAAAACACAACAACTGCAGATTTAAAATGATTGAACTTTAAATCTGACCTCCTCTTACAAGGTTCATGATGTAGTACTTAAGTTTTCAGGATTAGGGAGTTTCAGAATTTCCACACAACCTATAAAAGGAAAACTATAGGCTATGAGTTCTCTACTTCTTATAGTTCAGGCTATATAGAGTATCAGAGCTTCTGCTACAGAGCAACCCCAAAACTTACTGGCTTCACCAATTTTTTAGCTGACTACTGCTGGTGGTTCTTTTTCTGGTTCCTTCTAGACTCTAGATTTTTTGTGGTTTGCTCATGTATCTGCAGCCATTTGGCAGGTCATCTGGGGCTGGCTGGTGCCAGAGGACCTCACTCACAGGTCTGGTGGTTAGGTTGCAATGTGTCAGGTAGAGTGATGTGGGTACATTGGCTATTTGCTTCTGATCAGCGCAGGCCTATTCATATGGTGGCACTGGCAGGGGTTCCAAATCCCATTAAGAAAATAGACTTTAAGTCCTATTTTCAAATTCCACTGACCAAAAATTTCCTAGTTAAGCCCCAAATCACTGTGGGTGGGGACCACACAAAAATCATGGATATAAAAACAAGTTAAAAAAATGAGGACCATTATTTCTTTAATCCACCATATATAAAAATATGAATTTAATTTTAATAAAATATTGAGAAGATGGAATTAAAATTGAAGCTTCAGTTTGATAGAAGTGCCTCTAAGGGCTCAGCTTCTTTGGACCATGGCATAGTTTGTTTGTTGTTTTTCTCATCTCATCCAATTTTGTTAGGGACTCAGTACTTCCCTATTCTAAGATATCCACATATTACATTTTTTACCTTGTCTGCTAATCAAGGCAATCATCGTTTTTCCTTTAACTTATTCTTATTCTTTGATTTTACATAACATGTGTGTATGACAAGGATAATATTTGTCAGGTGTGTCCACTGAAGAGTTACCTTCTTTTCTCTTTTCTATATCCCATACCCTATTCTTTTGAAGCAAGTCACTCTGTCCAGCCCATACTTCCAGAAAGGGGAAGGAGTGGTTAAGGTCAGCCTCCTGGTGCTGGGGGTGGGGGACAGTGGAAGAGGGGGTTGCTCTGTTTCACTATGGACTCCTGTATATCTATTTTATACTTCAGGTTATATCCAGCACTATATTATCTATTCTGTTGCTCAAATTGTTTTAACTATGCCACCGGGAGCCCTTTTAGGCTGTTTTCTCTGTCCTTTGAATCTTATTGTTTGGTCTGAGTGCGTCCTTGTTTGGGGACACTACATTTTGTGTTTTCCTCCTTTGCCTTTATATTTGATGCATTTATTCATATATTTTAAATGATGTTTCTTTATACATTTTATATGTGTGTTGTATAAATATTCACAGTGTTTTTCCCAGTCTCTTGCTTTGCATGTAATTTCAATACCATTGTAATTATACATATTTTTCTTTAAGGTTCTGGTTGTCTGAAAAGGCCTTCTTTCCCCCTTTGGTCATAAAAATATGCTCGTATTTTATTCTAACAAACTGACAGTCTTGTTTTTACATTTACATTTTAATCCATCTGGAATTTATTTTTGCCTGCGATTTGAGGAAAAGATACAGCTTTATTTTCTTTCCCTGCATAGGCAGACAATTACCTTAATGTCATTCCCCATTGTTTGGGATTTTCACCTCTACCATTCTTCACACTCACATACAGTAAATCTGTTTTGGGGCTCCCTTTTCTGTTCCCCTGATCTACTTTTCTATTCCTTTACCATAGATACCACACAGTTTCAATTACTGTAGCTCTAAAATGTGTCTTGATTTCTGTTTGGGCATGGACTTTCTTATGTACACTAGGTTTGAGAAACCCAGTAATCTAATGCAGGCTTTCCTCACTTCAGCACTATTGACATTTTGGACTGGATAATTATTCATCATGGGAGCTATCCTGTACATTGTAGACTATTAGCAGCATTCCCAGCCGCTGCCCACTAGGTGCCAGTTATCATCTTACTCCCAAATGTGAAAGCCAAACCTGTTTCCAGTGTTTTTTGGGGGACAAATTTGCCACCAGTTGAGAACCACTGGACTAATGTGATGAACAAGAAGACTCTTAGAAATTCTGCGATAGATCATGATATTCTTGGGTATTATAATCCTGGATACATGAGAGAATTTTACTTCCCTATATTCTTGAAATTAGGATTGGATATATGTCTTATTTGGCCACTGAAGTAGGAGCAGACAGTACCTAACAGACAGTGTTCAAATTTCCATCTTCTTCTTTCTTCTTCTTCTGACATGGAGAGGTTTGAAGCATGTGTTAAATGTCAGTGTATCTTCCAGTGATTTAGTTGAGCAGAGCCCCTAGTAAACCAAGTTGAATGTAGTTCAAACTAGAAATAAACTCGATAATGTAAGCCAATGGGGTTTTTGGATGTGTGTTATCATCACATAATTCAGTCTGCCCTGACAGTAGACTTAAGTCTGTGCAGTAAGAGAAATGTGGTGCTGCCTCTGCACCCTGACATAATTAGAAAATTATCTCCTCTCTGTGTCTTCTGTGCCTCACTGCTGGGGGGGAATGCGAGCAAATAAGCTATCTAGGTAGGAGAGGTTGGCAGAAACTTTTGTTCTTTGTTAGTGCTCCCAGATACCAATTAAGGACTTAGAGCTCTGATGACATGGAGGAAGGGCTCTGTTCTAATCTGTTAGAAGCAAAAGCACAGGTTTCCTGCATCTATTTGATGGTTTTACTTCTGCGAAGATGCATCATATAATTGGATGTTCTTTTAAATACTTTATCCCTAGGAAAATCCCAGAAACAACAAAACCAAGTCAAATAAAACCAAAGCCCTCATAATTTTAGGATGAAAAAATCTACAGAGAACTGCATGGGAGTTCAGTTGGAACTAGGGCTTGCTTTACTAGTACTTGCTTGTATTAGTACTTCTAAAACCATTTTGTGACTTAGCCATTAGCTTTATCAAATCTGAGTCATTGCTTAATGGGCATTATTCTCAAAGTCTAGGAAATAGAGTTCAACAAAATACTACAATGCCCCATTTTACAATATTTTGCCATGTTCTCTGCAAAGCCCTTCCTTCCTATACTCATCAAAGGTTTGTATAATAGAGTGTCTATATTTAAATGATCTGTGCTGTTTGCAAATCATTCCCAATGCCAGTGAGACAAATTCTCAGGAATTACTCTGTGGAGGGTTTGGATTATTCAAAGAGCCTCCAGCTCTCCGCACACCCTTTGGAGCCAATTTTCTGGAATGGAAACTATCTCTCTAATTTTCTAAATTGGTAGGTGTGCACCATTACTCACCAAGCAAATTTATTGCCTAAGAAAGTGGAAACAAATGTCACTGGATTATGCCAGGTATAACTCCAGCAGGTGTACAGCTGTCCTGCCCAGCTTCCTCAACCCATTTTCCCTCAGTTGTTTGGCACCCATTTTCCAGAGGCTCTGTATTTATGTCACAATCACTTGCAACCCAGTTCCATGGGACCCTGCCAGGCAATGTCATTCTTATTTTAAGTGACTTCAATAAACAAATGAACTCAGTTCTATGGCGGGAGATTTAATGGTACTAAAATTCCGGTTGCTTGAACGTCAGCATCAGCAATTTTGATCACTAACACTGAATAAGTTTTTCATGGATCAAAACATTGGAAGCATTTATACATAGGCACAAGATCTTTTCTTTGGAACTGTTCTGTTAACATTATGGACAATAAAAATTGTTTTAAACATGATAAAGGATCAAAAAGCTGCCCTTCCAAACTTCCCCTATTTAAGAGTGCTTGGCACATAGCTGGTTCTCGATAATCTGAAGTAAAAAACACCCAGGGAGCACCACCGTTTTTGATCATCAAAACAGAGAGCTGATGGTTTTTACAAAAGTCTCTGCTTGGAGAAAGTGAGTAGTCAGAGTTCTAAACTATGTTTTTCCGCCATGTGTCATGCTATTGTTTCCAATAACCCTTCTGCTGCTCTTCTACATGACAGCATGGAGTATCTTCAATAGGAAGTGTGGAAATGTGACTCTGCATACTTTTATTACAGTAATTATGATGATAATTGCCAATTTATGGTGTGTTTACTATGTGCCAAGTACTGTATGCTAAACACTTTCCTGGATTAATCTTCATAGGCTCCATGAGAACAAAATATAGCGCTGTATCCCCATAGCTAGAGGCATACACAGCTCTTGGTACTTAGAAGTGTTTCATAAGTCCTTGTTGAATGGATGAAGGATTACAGAATTCCATTCGATCCTCATACGCTCACCAATTTGCCAATGAGAAAATTAAGCTCAAAGGTCTCACCTCTGTAATAGCAGGATTTGAACCCATGTTGTCCATTCGTAAAGCCTGTGCTCTTGACACCTAGGGTGTCGATTTACTTGTTCCATTGTAGCCTGCAGAAAAACAGAGAAAATTCAAGGCAGGCAGCTGCACAAGTATTAACTGTTTCTTAGTTCCCCTACCCCCTTATCCCACTCATTATAGAAGGGCCAGTTTAAGTCTAGTTCCCCTGCCCACTGAGAAAAGAAACATAAGTGCAGGGTAAATAAAGAATGTCATGTGAAGGATTAGAAAATTATAGACATCTTGTGCAACTTTGATGGGATTTTACTGGTAGTATCACACCAATTATACAGGTCTTTCTATTCGCATAAACCACTCATGTAATCACTGACACTTACGACTGACCTCTCCTTGGAAAATGACAAAGAATTCATTGTATGGGGCTTTATTAGACAATTACAACAGGTGAAAACTTCTGCATTCCTTTTTCATTATGTCTTTGGCACTTCTGGGAACAGGAAAGGCACTGAGTTGCTTACATACCTGACCAGCGCCATGCAATTCTGAGCCGGCCGGGGTAGCCACTCTTGGTGCAGCATTAGAGAATAATGCTTTCATTGTCAAGGGAGAAGGGAAGCCTGCAGCTGCCCTGCTGTAAGGTAAATAGGAGGGGAGATTCTCTCCACAGAAAAACCGATTCTAACGCATCCTACATTCCTTGAACCATCACATCAAACCACATGTGGCATGGAAAAAGTGCAGATTTCAATTTAGGTAATGTACACGCCATTGAAGGTTAGCAGAGGACCATGACCAGGCCAATTCATCTTCAGTAGATTAATGTCTGGGTTAGACAGGTTTGTCATAAAACATGGCCAATGTGGGGAGACGCTCAGGGCTCGCCTCCTTCTTCTCTAATGCACTGCAATGCTCGCCTGTGAGAGAGCTGTGGTACTCTGGGGCTATTGCTTTTAACATTGCCTCTGACCCAGATAATGTCAAAATGTCTGAATGCATGTGATCCTCTTCTTCCAAAAGAGCATCTCTAATGTAATGCAAATGCACATGGTAGGGGAAATTCCAGCTGAGAAAATGAGGCCTTATATTTCTAAAACCATATACATGTCAATAGCCCATTATTCTCCTGTTTTAAATGTAATTGCAGCCCAGCTTTGAATGAATTCCTGAAATAATAAAATACACGGAGTAGCAGTCTTGGAGTTATTTTATGCCTGCTCTACCACCCCTCCTTCCCTCCCCAGCCTCAAAAGTCACAGAGACGTTGTGGAGAAGGAAGGGGAGCAGAGATAAAAGGGAAAGTCAGACCCCTTGTCTTGAATGTGTTATCAGAACAGTATGTGCAGAGAAAATACGCAACATTACAACATCAGTGCCTTTAAACCATTTATATAAATGTATCATGCGTGTTCCAAGTTAGCATGACAGATTATTTTCAGACAATTAAGAATACTTATAATTGTTTTCTTTGGTAGGAACTTCCTTCAATTTCCAATTTTCATTTAAAGCTAATGTTTCCTGTAGAGGCTTAACAGCAAGCATTTTGAAAGAAGCTTTTAAATGGGTTCCTTTCTTCGTCATGGGAGCTGTCCTGCCTTTTCTTGATAAATTTACCATGTGTGTACTACAGCTTTTATCGCCAGAACATTTGGATGCAAAGGGGCAATATCTCATTTGATTGCCATTCTGACACTCTTCTCTCCAGCTTTTCCATCTCCTCCCACACTCTCCTTTTCCCAGGGATTGTCTAAGAAAAATTTCACAATACAGTGAAAGGTAACAAATTAATTTTACAGCTGGGAGACTCCTAGTGATATTCCTAATCTTTTTCTCTCTTTAGAAAGTAATGGACACAGTGCCTCATTTTGATAAGTAAAAAATAAGATGCCAACTTTTTTGGAGCACAGATGTGAAAGTTACCACAGAGATTTCCAAAAGTGACGAGTGACACCATTTAAAAAAAAAAACTAAATAGATTGGCATTCAGTGTATCTTACACATTTGTAAGAATTCTGACTTCTCAATTCCTTTTACCTTGCAGAATATCAGACTGACGTATGGTTCTTTAATCTTAAAAAGTTCTCAGACTCAACTGTTCTTTAACTGTGAGTTGGGTTAATTTTTACAAGGGGAAGATTTCGATGGTTCAAATTCTTCCACGCAGTTTCCTGCAGAAGATCGTCATTGGGTAATCGCTGTGGTTCTTTGGTCCAGGCTCTCAAATCTGTTTACAAACGTTCTTGGAGTCCTCAAGTAACGTGATGAAGAGTTGTGTTGCCCCTGTAAGAAAGAGTCTTACTGAGTTCATCATTTAGAATACTTCTTGTTGCATGAGGCAAAATAATGAAAAGTTGCTCAAAATAGAAAACATTTACTGTTTCCATGACAAAAAGAAGCCAGAGGAGGTGATTCCTGGGTTGTGCTTGGGATGTAATGATATTGGTCAGGGCCCACCTCCTTCCAAGCTTCTGCTCCGCATAACCTCAGTGAGAGGGTAAAATGTCCATATATCATCTCAGCATGACTGCCCATGTACCAAACATCAAAGCTTTGGGGAACCACATCCCGAACAGAAGGGGGACAAGGAATGATAAAAGAAAAATATCTTTTTTATAAAACTTTCTTCTAATATATCAGTGGCCGGACCCGGCTCTCATGCCCACCCTTCCACCAATAACTGGCACAGGGGAAAGGGTTACCTCTGATTTCCCTATGGCAGCAAGCAGGCATCTCCTGGGACTGAGCATACTGCCACACAACAAAACTGGAGTTTTTTTAAATAAGGAAGAAAGATGGAATGGTGGATATTAAGGGAAACAAGAATAAAATGTGTCTTCCTCCAGTTAGCTATTTTGATTCTTACAGTTAAGAATCAAATATACACTGCCCTCTCAGGTAAATACAAAGACTCTTAATTAGATTGGAAAAAAATTAAAAAGTACCCAAAACCTGAAAATGCAGTCTGGTTAACAGGAATTTCAATCTTCAGTCAGAATCAACTTTCCGCTCCATTTGGGGGGGGGATCTATGAAATACTTGTATTAAGTAAGACACCAGTTTGTTTTCTCTGGACAAGTTTGGCGCTGCAAATCACCAGTTGCTTTGAAAAGCTAGTTTTTAAGTTGGTTGTACAGAACACTGATTATATGTTCAATAGAAATTATCAAAAATTACAGTTGTCTTTTGGCCAACCCCCCAAACCCTATACCTCCCAAGAGATCCCTGGAGTATACTGCTAACTGCACCCCTGCTCTTACATCTTAATTGTTTCCTGAACGATAGTTACAAGTTAAGCAGCTGTGAGTTTTGGGTCACCTGTATAAGTACTTGGAATTTACCCTCAAACTCTGGTGTTATGCCAAACAATTTGTGTCCTAAAGCAATCAAATCAATCCTGTGCAATAGTTAAAATTTACTTCTTTGATGTTTCAATGAGCTCATCCTTAAGTATTTGAAAGAGATGCAGTGCCCTTCCTGCAATTGTCACTTGGCTCCGATCCACGTGGATTTGCTGCTTCTGATCGTGTAATCCACATAATCAAAAGTTTTTCCACCTCAAGAGTCAGCCTATTCAATGTTATTATTCCATGTTGATTGCATCAGACTAGGAACAATGGATGCCTTGCTTTGGTAGCACTCTTTAGGTGGTCAAAGATATGAATTTTGTTGCTTTTGGGTCTTATTTATTGTCTGTAGCTTTAAAGATATGAGTTAAAGGATATTTAGATGTTCCATTTTATCATTAAAATATTTTGATTGTATAATGAGATGCTTTGAGAATCAGAAGCTCTTGGCTACCAGCAATAGGCACCAGAAAACATGTAGCTTCAACATCTTAGGGGTTATTGTTCTCTGTCCTAGAAGAGCCTGTAGACAGCCCAGGACTAAATGGGCCTATCCCAGGCATTCAATGCATGTGAATTTTTTCTCTTCTCTGCCTCTGCTTCAATATCACCAATTTTGCAGCTTGATACACAGTTGGAGGTGGGCTATGGTGAGACTAGAAGATGAGGGGCCAACAGAAAGGAAGGGAGTCAGAGAAGAGGGAAATCCTCGTGGGGACTGCAGGAAGGAATAGGGAAACCTTCTCAGGTAGCTGAAGACGTAAAATTATATTAAGTATGGTGCGGACTGCCTGTAGTGAAATTCTCAAACATTATTTACTGAGGTGTTACCAAGAACCTCAGAGCTTTCATCTTTCTTTAATTTATGTCACAGATTGTATTCATATAAATTCCATCTCTTATCTGTTTTTCATCAAGCTGAATTTCTATCAATGTTTGTAACCCCGAGGATAGACAAAACTAAAATTAGCTCCACTTCAGTCTGAAAGGGGAAATTTTTTGCAGATAAAAACAGTCTCTTTAGGTCTTTAAGTCTATGGTAGTTGATTAGTCCCTGCAGTAAGGAAAATTAAATTTTGTGGTTGAGACCCAGCGTGCTTGGATGGTTTAATAATGTGATGGCCATCGTCCAATGGCTGACAACCAAGAACTAAGGTACACTCTGTACTTTACTCCCTCATGCAACACCTGAAAATCCTGGGGCAAATCAAACAGCAAATTAAAGCTCAGACAACCCTCACCTGCAAACCATGTTCAGTATAAGGAACTCATTTTAATGTTTTTTGGCTGAAGTCATAGGGGATAGGAATACAAAAGAATGGCCACGAAGGAATCCTGTTCAGTTCTTAAAGCACCCTAGTTTGTGAGATGTTTTTCTCTTTTTCAGTTCCCTGTAACTTTAATTGTGCTTAGAAGTTAGTGACTTTTTCCTCCTCTGAATTCCAGGCTGTAAAAGGGCCAAGTCGAACATGAATAGCAAAAAGAAAAGGAACAAGAAAGAAAGAGACTTATGAGTGGCTGTACATGTGAAGGGTTGGGACCTTGTGGAGGGAGCAGGGTTTGGAATTTAACTTTGGTCAGTAGAGCCCCTCTGGTCCTAAGCTGAGACTATGTTTTAATGGACAATTTGGGAATTCATGACTGCACATAGTTGTAGTCAGATTACTGCAGAAACCAAGTAGGCAAAAATATCACTTGCAAACAGATCTTAATTTTTTTTAAGAGATCAAATCGGAACCATTCTTATAGATACTAAAATGTTTGGTTTGATGATACACATTTTTATTTCCAAAGAAATCCCAGGAGAAAGTTTTGGTCTTTTATTTATAATGGGTATATTGTGGCCTAGGGACAACTTGAACATAAGCTAAAAGCTTTATGGTCTAGAGCTAGAGGGTGTAAGGAGGTATTAGTCCCCTATTGCCGATACAGCAAATTACCCCACATTTGTGTTGTTGGCTTAAAACAGTGCAAATATTTTACGTGACAATTCTGGAGGAGAGAAGTCCAAATGTTAAGGCACTGGCTGGGTTGCCAGTCTTCTGGAAGCCATAGGGTGAATCCATGTCCTTGGGTTTTCTAGCTTCTAGAGGCTGCATGCCTTGACTCATGTCCCCTTCCTCTGTCTTCAAAGCATATCACACCAACTTCTGCTGCACACTTCTCCCTTTTCTCTGATTTTGAACATTCTTACCTTTTTCTAATGTAAATACTTGTGATTGCATTGGGTTCACCTGGGTAATCAAGGACATTATTGCCACCTCAACATCCTTAGGCACACCTGCAAAATCCCCTTTTTCCACTTGAGGTAACATATTTAAAAGTTCTGGGTAGTTGACTGTGGACATCTTTGGAGGCCATTATTTGGGTTACACAGGATGTTTTAAACTAATCTCTAATTCAATTGCTGGTTCTGGGATATGTGATATAAATTCCTTTCAACAAGGGGTGGGTAGTATGCTATCTCTAGACCACTGGGAGAATTCTTTTGTAAAGTTCAGTTCTAAGAAGAAAGATGAGATTTTGCTTCCAGTTCAAAAAACTGTAAGAGCTTCCCATGATGTAAAGTAAAATTCAGATATATGCTTAGCAAATCTTCCATTCAAAGTTTTTCCCAAATGGTCCCAACTCACTTGGAACTATTATTTCCATTTAAGCCACTCACTCACTCACTTACTCACCCTATGGTATGTTTTCTTCCCCATGAATCTTCACTTAGGCTATTCTCTCAGTTGATTCTTCTGATACATGATCAACATCCAACCCATTCTAGAAGAACTATTTCATTTCCCACCACCTTCATGAAGTTTCCAGATAGTTTAGTTCAGTTTTATCATGTATTAAAATAACAAACAAATACAAAAGATGGTACAATTACAAAGAGATTTCAAATAGATGATGTCATTTGTTTCAAACTCTATGAAGATTCATTTACTTCATTTCCAGATGAAAAAACTTAGTCTCAAAGAAGTTAGGTTACTTGGTGAGGGCGAGGATTTCTGAATCCAGATCCATGCTTATTTTTACTATTCTATATCACCTTTCTAGTCTGATCTTTGGATCGTCTCTCAGACAGCTGTCCCTTCTTGATCTTCCCCTGTAGACTTTGCTTCTGTCTCAGGGTATCTCTTGAAGACTGGTAGCATAACTACTTTGCTCGTATCCACCATTCTGTAGGCTCTGAGAGCAGGAGCCGGTCTTTGTTTTGTATTCCATTTAGACCCCAAGAAAAACAGTTAGCATTTATTGAGTGCCTTATGTATGCCAATCACTTTTTTATTTTTTATTATTTGTAACTTGCAATTACTTTGTGAAAAAGATATTACTATTTTCCTTCAATAAATGAGAACACTGGAATTTAGAAAGATTATGTAAATTTTTCAGAGATAAACAGCAGGTTGGCATGACCTTCAAGCCCATATTCTTTCCACATGCCCTGCTGCGTATACACTCAATAAATTTGTGTTGAAGTGAAATATCACTGAAGTGTACTATTGTGAAATAATGTTTCCTTTAGGGAAATGGCAAGGTAAGTGTGGAATTTGCCTTGAGGTGAAGCTGCAGGATTGTATTCTGAATGCCAAACCTGTGGAAAGAGGGAGAAAGGAAAGAGGGTTTTGAGGGTCTATCTTATATTATGAGGCCAGCAAAATACCCTCCCCTAGCAGAAAACTGACATTTGAAGCCAAAACTTGCCCAAGAGGCATGATTTTACCCTTTGGTGTATAAAAAGGACCTTACACTCAGATAGCCAGGAGAGATGATTTAAGTTTGATTTCTGGGTAATAAATGAGTACCACTTCGGTATGTGATTCCCTGCCAAGTGGACGCTGTTGGTTTCACACGGCTATAGTTAGCTATGGCAAGGGCTCTTTGCTGGGAAGACGATAATGCAATTGGATGTTGTCCTGGACCTGAGGGTGAGGTCGTTCCTGTTGTGCTGTGTCACGGGGCTGCCGTTAGAGTCTGTTTGGTCAGCCTGTTGGAAGAGCCTGTGTCGTTGACACTAATTCATAGGATTTGGTTATAGAGCAGGAACGTTTACTTTTATTTAAATTAAGTCAAGTGGGACAACAATTCAGACCCCGTCAATCAGTACTTTCCAGATTCACCGTTTACTTTTCAGGCATGTCGAATACATTCTTCCCTTCGGACTGTTTAACTAAAATGTTTGCACTTTGACTCGGTAATCTCACTCTTGGGAATGTACACTAGGAAGTGATTTAACGTAAGAAAAGAAGCGATGGGCATATTTTTGCAACATTATTTGTAATCAGGAAACATTGGAAAAAACCTAAATGCCCAGCAATCAATGAATACCTAACAAATTATGGCACATCCTCTTAAGGGAATCATTATGCTGCAATCAAATCATAATTATGAAGGCCATTCAATAAACAAATACACAGAACCATGTAACAATTTGGGAAATGTTTATGATGTATGAGTAAGGGAAGAAGTGGAATGCAAGCCTTGTTAAGATGCCCCATTTTATGATCGGGATGCAATTCACAAACCTTTGTCAGGTCTCTCTCGCCAGTAGTTTCATGAAGTCCAAGCTAGCCCACCACATCCTCAGCACCTTCCCCATTATATGAGCAGAGACTCCCAGAAGCTTTCCAGTGACTGAGAGAATGGGAGAAATCTAGTCTGCTTCAGTCATCTATCCATGTGCCGCCTGCCTCTGAAGTTTTCTGGCCACTGAATATAAGTGGCCTTTCCTAGCCATGTCTAAAGGAGGGTAGCTGAGGGAAAATCCCCTACTCCAATAGGTGTCAGAGGAGCCAGGAGGATGATTTTTCACCAATAACACTTCCCAATAGGGACTCCTCAGCAAAATGAAGAGAGCCCCTAGTCTCCAAGTCCTGTTCATTACTCACCCACCTGTCCCCACAGGACATGATGTTGCCCCAGAGCAGTAGAATCCTGAAGCCTTCTAGTGTCAATTCCTCATGTGCCAGTGTTGGTGAAGACAAGGGCTCCAGAGGAATTGTGGCATGCTGGGAGAAAAGCCCATCAAAAAATATGTAGCCAAATTGTGTCCAGTAGAAAATGTAGGCTATGGGAACCAGTGCTGCTTCTATGGCAAAGATGACTGGGAATTGCCAAATACCAAGGAACCTCTGATGGCACATCTAGGGAGCAGGGAGGTAAATATTGTTCTCGGGGTAGAGCGGCATTCTCCCTGTTCCAGTTTTTACCATAAAGGCTTCACTGGAGCCCTCTTGCAATCATTGCATGTTCTTCAATGGAAGACTAACATCTGATGTCATGCTCACTTAAGAGAATTAATTCATAAGTACCCTAAGCCCCAAGTACAAAAGTTCATTGTACACTTAGCTCCTTATTTGCATACATACCTAGTCCCTTCCTAGGGAACAAGACTGGATCAGAACCAGTTTTTCCCTGCTATAGAAGCAATGTTCCTCTCTTCTCCCCATCTTTGTTCAGACTAGGCATAATCTTTTGGTTTCAGCTGCCTTTATCCTCATGGAAATGAGACTTTAGGAATTTACAGCCTTTAGACTTGCTTGTAGCCAACTTAACCCACCTGATATAACCCCCTTTCTCCAAGTCTCTAGAGACAGATGTGAATTTATCTGTTTCTCCTGTCCTCTCAAGTCCTTAGACATCTTGTACAAATTTGTCCTCCCACCTCTCAGAATTTTCATACAGGAGAAGGGGCTGATTTTGAATACTTGAAAAGATCACCTTACTCCTTTTGTTCAAGAAAAGAGAGACTTGAAATGTTTAGTCCAATATATGCCTGCCTGCATGGCATGCCAGCAACTGAGTCTTGAGTGAAGGAGGACGATGATAACTATGGAGAGGAGGAAGGGGAAGAGAAGGAGATGACAAAGAGGGCAAGAAGAAGGAAGGGTGAGGAAGAAAAGGAGATGAGAAGAAAAAGAAGGAGATGGTAGAAAGAGGAAGGGAAGGTTCCTACTGTAAAAAATCTAACTATAAATGGACTATGTGTATGAAAGGGTATAAAAAAAGGAAGATGGTAGAGGTGTTAGAACTTTGGAGTGGATCTCGTTTTTCTTTTTAATACTTCTTTTACTTATTTTTTATTCATGTAATGGGCTAGGAAATCAATGCTTGGGGAAATAAATTTGAATACATTTGTGACAGTGTTCAAATGGTACACTGAAAAATTTGTATAATAAAGAACTGTGTTCCAGCCCAGCTCTGCCACTTAATTATGTGACATACATGTCATTTTACCTTACTGAGTCCAAACTCATTATAAAATAGTTAG
>VMDR010009263.1:0-16569 GCA_007922815.1 Macrotus californicus
CGGACACAAGAAGAAAAGAAAGTCAGAAAAACCACATATACAGGACAGGAAGAGACAAACATTTATTTACTGAAAATATGATTGCAAGAGAATCAACTGACAAGTTACGAGAACTGTTAAGAGACTTCAGGAGTGCTTGATAATGAACCTAAAATAAAGTGCATAAAAGGTATAAAAATGTTACTAGAGAATATAAAAGACCTAAATAAAGCCATTAAATGTTTGTAGATGGAAGCTTTGGTATAGTAAAGGCAAAGAATTCATTTCCAGAATATATGAACTATTTTAAGTCTATGAGAAAAGGAGAAATATGCAACAGAAAAATGGACACATTTTATTTTAAAAATCATTTAAAAATGTGTCTTATAAGCCTGAAAAGATGTGTATCTTGTTATTCATGGAAAATCAGCTTAAAACGAACAGGTACTGACTTCTGATCAAGATGGAGGCATAAGTAGATACACTTTGCCTTCTTACACAACCACAAGGTTCACAACTAACTTCAAAACAAAAAACACCCAGAACTGCCAGAAAATCAAACTATGTGAAAGTCTGACAACTAAGGATTTAAAGAAGCCATATTCATCCAGATGGGTGTGAGGGGTGGAGCCAAGAAGCCGGGGCAGAGAGGATTCAGTATGGCACTGGAGAGGCAGCAGAAGCAGCAGCTGGCAGAATGGGTGGTCCCCACACTCATGTGGTATATAAAACTCTGGACAGATATTTTGAGAGCAAGTGATCCCAGTCCCAGGCCAGACCATGCAGCCCAGGGTTCAAGTACTGGGAAAATAAAGCCTCATAACTTCTGCCTGTAAAAACCAGCGGGTCTTGGGGTGGCAGAATAAACTACCAGTCTCTCAGAACAGTCCATTTAAAAGGTCCGAACAGTCCTTGAATGTATGCAAACCCTCTCACTCTGGGAACCACCACCCGCTGGAAGGGTGCCAGTAGCATATGGAAAGTGGGTGAAATGACTAGAAATGGGGTCAGTGCTGGGCAAGCCTCCAGCAGCCAGGCAGCAGCATTGTTCCCTCTCTGACCCCTCACACACGCACACACACACAGCCACAAAGCAGTGAAGTGGGCTGCCCCACCCTGGCGAATAACTTAAAATGCTGCCCCTTACAACTTAACAGGTGTGCTAAGACAGGGAGTCAAAGCAGCTCTGCCTTATACACAGAAACAAACACAGGGAGGCTACCAAATTTAGGAGACAAAGAAATATGGCCCAACTGAAAGAACAGAACAAAACCCCAGAAAAAAACTAAACAATCAGAGATAATTAATCTCTGATACAAAGTTTAAAACACTGGTGATAAGGATGCTCAGAGAACTCGTTGTGTACAACAAAAGTATAAGAGAAGAAATGAAGACTACACTAAGTGAAATAAAGAAAAACCCACAGGGAACCAACAGTGAACGGAAGGAAGCCAGGGCTTAAATCAATGATTTGAAACATAAGGAAGAAGCAAACATTGAGCCAGAACAGAATGAAGAAACAAGAATTAAAAAAAAATGAAAGTATAAGAAGACTGTGGGACATCTCCAATAATACCAATATCCGAATCATAGGGATGCCAGAAGAAGAGAAAGAGCAAGAAATTGAAAACTTATTTGAAAAGGTAATGAAAGAAAACTTCCCTGATTTGGGAAAGGAAATACACATGCAAGTCCAGGAGCACAGAGAGTCCCAAACAAGTACCTAAAGAGAATCACACCAAGACACATCATAATTAAAATGCCAAAGTTTAAAGATAAAAAGAGAATCTTAAAAGCAGCAAGAAAAAAGGAGAGTTATGTACAAAGGAGTTACTATAAGACTGTCAGCCGATTTCCCAAAAGAAACTTTGCGGGCAAGAAGGGGCTGGAAAAAAAGTGATGAAAGGCAAGGACCTACATCCAAGATTACTCTACCCAGCCAATCTATCATTTAGAATGGAAGGGCAGATAAAGTGCTTCCCACACAAGGTAAAGCTAAAGGAGTTCATCAGCACCAAGCCCTTATTATATGAAATGTTGAAGAGACTTTTAAGAAAAAGAGAAGATCAAAACTATGAACAGTAAAATGACAACAAACTCACAAATATCAACAGCTGAATCTAAAAAACAAAAACAAACTAAGCAAACAAGTAAAACAGGAACACAATCACAAAAATGGAGACCCCATAGAGGGTTATTAGCAGGGAGGGCAAGAGGAGGAGAATGGGGAAAAAGATACAGGGAATAAGAAGCATAATTGGTAGGTACAAAATAGGGGGAGATTAAGAGTAGTATGGGAAATGGAGATGCCGAAGAAGTTACCCGTACAACCTATGGACATGAGCTAAGGGGGCGGGGGTTACTAGAGGGAAGGGGAATACTGGGTGGAGGGAAGCAAAGGGGGAAAACTTGGGACAACTATAATAGCATAATCAATAAAACATACTTTAAAAAACCAGGTACTATATTTATAAAGTTGGTAAAAAGTGAAGATTTGACAGTAAGTATTAGTAGTAATGTGTGCCTCCACTGCCAGTGGGAGTATGAATTTGTGTAGTCACTTAAGCAAGCAGTTTGGTGCGGCATCTATTAAGATAACAAATGATCATATTCTATTCTATTGACATGGCAGTTCCACTTCTTAGAATCTGTCCCAAAGAAACTCTCTCATCTGCAGCAGGAAGCATTTGTAAGTGAGCTCACTGCAGTGTTATATTTATACTAGAAAAACACTATGAACAACCTAAATGATGTCAATAGGAGAGTAGCTAAATCGTCAATGGTATATCTATATTCTGGATTATTATTTATTTTAAAGCAGTGAGGGGCATCCATATTATTTACTGATGAACGATCTTTGAGGCATCTTGATGGATGAAATTGCAGAGGGACTCAGAAATATGTCATTTGTTTAAAAAAAGCACAAAGTGATCATATATAATGTGACATATAGGTACATGAATATAAACATTGTATACACATATATACACCAAAAAATATACACCAAGTTGATAACCTTGATCACCTCTGGGGAGAGGACTAGAGTTGGCAGGTGCGGGTGGTAAAAAGCCTTATGTGTAATGTTTAACTTTACAAGGAAAATGTATTTGTAAAAACTACTGATACATGTATGGAAATTAAAAGAAGAGGAAACCCCTGAGGCATTGCCATAAACATTTTGGCACATTCCATCTAGGATATTTTTCCGATGTATATTTTTCAGTGTTTCTGATCTTTTTGGTGAGTTTTAAGTTATATAAGTAATATTTGTGTGTTAAGAACAGCCAACTCTAAGGTAAAAAAGTAAAAATTCCCTTCTTCAGAGTTCTCTCGTTTGCATGGCTTGGTGTTTGTCCTTTCAGGGTCTTTCTGCACATGTATTGCTATTTTAACATACATTTAAAATTTTCATCGTATGTATTTTAAATCATCATTTTCTTAAATATGGTTGAGAAGTCTCATTCTGGTTTTCAATCATCACTGTGTGCCAAGCAGTGCCTGTATTTTCTGTGCCCTCCCATTTACGTCCTCCAGGTGGGTAGCACTGTGAGTAGCCCCCTCTGTGACATGGGAAGGACAATGCCCACCTCCCAGAATTTTGGGGATCAGGTGAGACCTTGACTACAGGGCATGCAGTAGAAAGTGCCTAGCATGAAGTAACTGCACGCGAGATGTCTTTTGATGACTGTATGAGCAGTGCAGTATCAACTTCGTTTTGGAGTCAAGAACCCTGATGCTGTCAGATATTAAGCCTTTTGCCCAGGCCTAATATCTGATAAAGAGCTGGCTTCTTTGGGCTTTAAATCCCACATTCTGCCAGTCTTTGAAAACAAGGGGTATGAGGCCCTTGCAGAAACATGGTAGGAAGGCTGTCGGCCATGGGCCAAAAGACACTGCCCCATTTCCGTTGTCTGGCATCCCCTCTACGTACATTTTTACCATTCTCAGTTGAAGAGAACTTTTTTCTCGTCTTGTGACAAAGGGACATACAGGCCCTAGCACCATTAAGTGTCCAAGCCTAGTTTGAGGTGAGCTTGAGGAGCTTTTTTACCACAGCAAAGGTGTCTTATTTCCCTCTCTTTTCCTCTTTCAGACACATGCTGGAGAGGCAATGATGCTTCTGTCCATTTGGGACATGCAGAGAGGTGGCCTGGCCTGGGCCTCCTTAGAAACCTGCTGCTGATTGCTGAGGAGAGGATGGGAGGGAAGGATGAAGCTCGCCCGTCTCCTGCTTGGAGGGAGGGGCAGTCTGCCTGCTGAACCACACGCCTCTCTCGTGGGCAGAGAAGTCTGGGTATGTCAGCGTTTGAGGATCCAGACTCTTGTCATCCTTTTTTCACTGTGTGTGCATGCCTAGGTGTCGGGGGAAGGGCTCTGATTATTGGTGACTGGCCGTTTCCCTTCATTTTACTCTTAAAAATCTCATGATTAATTAGATGAGCAAGGGTAATTGGAGTAAGGGGAATAATCACTTAATTGATTTTAGGTTAACATTTTGATCTGTACCATCAAAACAGTGGGTCTTGAGTCTCTGTGGGCTGGGAAAGTACCATCTCTCATGTTGAACCCACAGCAAACTCATTGCCACTCCTGACCTTCACTTGGCATGTCCAGTACTTAATGGGAGGTAAGATGGGGTGGGGGAGAACGCAGCTTTTGTCATTTCTTTCCATCAAAGGAGATATATTTATTCAGTGAATGAGACTGAGACCACTTCCCCTATCCCCAATGTGCATTTTGGTTTATAATACTAATGTTGACTTTGGATAATGGCCTGTGGAGGCTCATTTTTCGATTGTTAGTCAGTGAGACGGATCATATAATGTGTAATGATGTAAAAGAAACGTACAGGATATGTGTCATGCTGCTCTAGGGTGTGCTTTTTTAGACGTCAGTGGCCCTACTCTATTCTGTACTTCTGACACTTCACCTGAGTATTCAGTAAGTAATGTCATTCTAAAGCAGTGAGATGTGAGGTGGAGAAAACCCATCTCAGGTCCCAGATGATGTCATACAACAATGGAAATTAGTGAAGGCAGATCTTTTGGGGAATGCTGACGAGAGACTTGAGCGTTTGGTTTCAGCCTATCCCTAGAAAGTCTAAGACACAGGAAAATGCCTCCACCAATAATGATATCGTTGAGGTCAATCAAAGCAGTGACCCGTGCTCTGAGTCTTTAACAGGGGTAAGCCAAGTGTAAGGATGAGGATCCTGTTGGCTTTTCCCCTCCACTTCTTATTTGGTGGGAAATGAGCCAGAAAGATCAAGAGCTTTCATCTTCAGTTCTTTCAGTGTTAAATTATGTTAGCACACCCCCCAAATCTCATTTAATTTCCTGGTCGTTGCCCCTTCCTCTTCCTGTGATGCCCAGCTTTGTGCTTTCTGCCATCATGCTCACATCGCTTGCCTTCCCATAGACTTCTTAGAGACGCCCACAGGCCCCTGTGCCCCAGACCTTGCCCCTGGCTCATCGCTGCTCTCTCCAATATGACTTCTTGTCCTAGTTCTGTATAGACAGGCCTTCCAGTACCATGGGGCCTCCCGGGTTATTGACCAGCTTGACCGCTACATTCTTCTCATCAACTCTGTCTCAGCCACCTGCTCCCATAGTCACACATTAGCCACAGTCATGATCAGTAACCATGCCCTAATCCACAGCATAATCTCAATGTCATGCTCCGGCATTCTCTAGCCACTGCTCCTGTCTTTCCATTTCTCTTTCTCTGCTGCCCCCAACAGCAGTTCTTCAACTTCGTCACAACTACAGGTCATTGGCCCTACCATCTTTTCACTGCCCCTTTGTTGGGAACCGTCCTGCCTGGTTTCAAGAGCTATAACCCCACTGACAGGTGAAAAGGCCCCATGGCTAGGTCCCCTAAGCCACTAAGTAGGACCATAAGCCACTAAGGAGACAAAACTTATCCTCCTGGCAGGGGCACAGCCTTGGCCCCCTTTACTTTACCCTGCTTGGCCCTGGGGGGATGGCCAGTTAGCCAATGATGGGTAAAATTCCTCAAGGGAGGGATGACCTAAGACAGGCACAGTTGCAAAGGGGCCATCAGAGAAGGACTTAGGGGATTGTGGAGGAGGGACAAAAGACCCTCACCCCTCGGCTTTGTCATCGCCTGAGTCCTCATTCTATCTGTAAAAAGTCTCCTAATCTCTTGGCTGCCTTGCTTCCCTTGCCTGATTCAGGCCTAAACAATGCTGAAGGGGAGTGCAGCTCTTTGCCAGAATGGGCAGTTCCCAGCGGGGGAGCCATCAGGCCTAAGAAAGAATGCATAAAGTCCTGTGAAACCTGCTTTGCTAAGAATGTCCTCAATTTAAATGTTAAGAGTCCAAGCACAAAATAAGTTTGTTTCCCAAGGTTTTATGGCCAATTGGCATCACCCTGTCTACCAGACCCTGACTCAAAAGGACCCCTTGATCCCAGAAATGTTATCTGTAAACCATACCTCTTTTCTTTGATATGCATCCCTATGCAAGCTAAACTCAATAAAAGTCCATTGAGAGAGAGGCTAAACACCTTTCTCCTCTGAAAGACTGCTCAGCCTTTCCTCCCCAAACAGATCATGTCTTGGTAGACTTATTCTCATCCGTGGTGGCCAGGGGAGTTCTGTGGGCAGAGCTCCCCCACACCCCTTCTTTTAACCTAGTTGAGGTTCTCTGGTCCTCCATCATTCCTCTGTACAGACCCTCACTTCCGTTACCATCCCCATGTCCCTGGATTTAATTCCACTCTGCCTTATCCACACTCTGCCTTATCCACACCTGGATAAAATCATGCTGTCTAACAAAGCTTTAGTTCATGACTACTATACTCATGTAAGTTACTCATGTAAGCCACCCTGCGGCTCCACATGTCCCTAGTTCCTTACACTCTCCCAGGCTCTTCTTGGCCCTCAGTCCTAACACCTCCTCTCCTCACTCTGAGCTGCCATCCTTGCTTCCTTTTTCACTGAGAAAATAGAGATCGTCAGAAGATAGCTTGCTCATGCTTTGCCACCATGTTCCCTCCTTGTGATTGTGGTGACTAGTAGTGTCCATTTCTAAGCCTGCTTGAGCATCCATCCCACTGCCCCTTGAGTACTCATGAGCACCTCTCTCCTGCTTCAGCCCATTTCCCCTCTCCAGCAGACCATTCCCACCAGCACACAAACATGCTGTAATGTCTCCCTTCTTGACCCCCCCACAACAGTTGTTCCATTTTCCTTTCACAGCAAAAGTCCTTCACAGAGTTATCCATGCCCTCTTTTTCCCATTTTCTCTCCCCTCATTTTTCTCTGAACTTTTCATCTGGGTGTCTGTCCTCATTATGCTACTGAAATAGCTCTGGTCAGGGTCACTAATGGTTCCCCTGTTGCCAAAGGAGTATGATTCTCTGTCTTCAAGTTACTTTACCTATTGCAAGCATTTGATGTAGAGAACAACTTGACACATTCCTTTTTGCAAACATTTTCATGTGACTTCCTGTGCTTTGCTTGTCTTTTGCTGGTCCTTCTTCATCTCCTTAACCTTTAAACAGTAGAGCACCCAGGACTCCATCCTTTGCCTTCTCTAATTACATCACTCTCTTGATCTCATGCATTTCACAATTTTAAATAACAACTAGGTGCAGCACAGTCCTAATTTTATACCCAGCTCAGATCTCTTCCATGAGTCACACACTTGTTCATCCACCTGGCTACTCTACCTCATTCATTAAAGTGGCTAATAGGTATCAACTAATAGATATCTCAAGTCATAAACTAAGCTTCTGAGCTTTCTTCCCAATCCTAGTCCTTCCTTAGTCTCCTCCACTAAAGGAAAGAACTCTAGTTATCCATTTGTTCAGGCCAGAAACCTTGGACTCATTTCTCTTTTTCCTCTTATACCCAACATCCAGTTCATCATTCAATTGTTTGATCCACCTTCAAAGTATATCCTTCATCCAGCCTCATCTAACTTTATTCACTGCTGCCATCTGGTCCAAGGCACTGCCATCCCTCACTTTTTAAGAGGGCTCCCTGCTCCCGTTCCTATCCCACTACAGTTCTCTACCAGCAGTAACCATGATGCTTCTAGAACACAGGTCAGAACTTGTCATGCTTAAAATCTTACCTCAGAGAAAAAGTCAGTTTCCTGATGAGGCTTCGTTATCAGGTTCTGTGTCATCAGCCCCTACTATCTCTGTGACATCATCTAGCAACTCTCCTCACTCTGCAATAGTCACCTTGGCCTTGGTTCTCTTCCTGGTGCATGCCAAGCATACTCAAAGTTCAGGGCCTTTGCACTTGCTCTTCCCTCTGCTTGAATGCCTTTTCTCCCAGTTATTTCTGTGGGTTGTCCCATCATTTCTATCAGGTTCTGCTCAAATGCCATTAAAGAAGACTTCCTTACTCCTCCTATATAAAATAGCAGATGCCTGTCCTCTGAGGCACTCCCTGTTCCTCTGATGCTAATTTTTTTTAAACCTTCCTTTTCTGGTCTATCTTCTGCTATTAGAATGTCCCCAGTATATAGAACTGTGCCTGGCACTTAATAGGCCAGCATAGCCCTGATTGGTGTGGCTCAGCTGCTTGGGCATTGTCCCTTCAATGTGAAAGACTGGCAGTTCAATTTCTGATCAGGGCACATGCCTGGGTTGCAGGCCAGGTCCCCAGTTAAGGGGTGTGGGAGAGGCAACTGATCAATGTTTCTCTCACACATCGATATTTCTCTCCTTCTCTTTCTCTCTCCCTTACCCTCTCTCTAAAAATAAATGTTTTTTTTTTAAAAAGATTTAAGAAATAGGCCAGCATAAATATTTCTTGAATGAATGAATGATTTTAAGATTGTATTTGAATTTTAGAGCAAAACTTGACAGATTTTTGAAGCTCATCTCATAGCAAAGTAGATCCATGTGGATCGAATAAATGCTAGAAGCCTTTTCACTTGAAACAGTCATCCAGATTTATGCACTGATGCAGGCTGGGCTCTGGGGTAATGGGTTAGCATTTCAAATGGAATCGAGGAAATGAGATTAAGAACCTTGTTAGCAGTTAGTTTTTATTGGTCTGAATCTGGTTGCCACCGCACCTGCGTATTCATGTAGCTGACAGTTCTCTTCTGCCCTGCAGTTCCTCTGTGTGCCTGGGGCGACCCTGCACCTCCTGCTCTGCTTTTTTACCTGTGGGGGAAAACCCTGTGGTGTTATTCACAATAGGCAAGGTAGTGTCCTAGACTTGTCATTCTGTTTGAACTGTCCCTGGAAAGCTGAGTAGAAAACTGAACGGTGGATTCTACAACTACAAATTACAGCAGGATTTTTTTCCCCACTTGCCTTAAAGCAAAGTTGCTTGTTTTAAAAGTGACCTAGAAGTGAACTTGTGGTGACATTTAAAATTACACAATTTGAAAAAGGCAGTTGGTGCATTTTTGCATGTACTGGAATTATTTATATTTCAGTGTTTGCTTTAGGCAATGTGATGAGGAGTAAAGAGCATTGGCTTTGAAGTCAGATGTCTCTGGGTTGGAAAGACGCAGGCACAGCTGAGAGGTGTGACCTTGGGCTAGCCACTAATCTGTCTAGGTCTCAGTTTCTTCTGTTAAATGGGGATGATGCTACTGACCTCACAGAATTACTTTGGGGCTTCAGTGAGATGACGGAGTTTGGTGCCTGGCACACACACATTCTGTTTTGGGAACAACTGTCATGTTGCTGTTTCACAGAGGGTCAGTTTAGTCACAGAACGAGGGTTATCCCACATCACACTTTGGGCAGGGGAGCCAGACCTTTTCCTACAAGGTAGGTATTTCCTGCTGCTTGGTGATTCTCTCCTCAACCTGTCAGCTTCAACAGCACAACCCAGGGACAGACTCATTTTCTTAAAAAGATTTTACTTACTTACTTTTAGAGGGAAGGGAAGGGAGGGAGAAAAAGAGGAAAAGAAACATTGATGTGAGAGAGAAACATCAACTGGGGACCAAGTCCGAAAACCAGACACATGGACTGAGCAAGAATCAAACCAGCGACTTTTCGCTTTGTGAGACAACGCCTAACCAGCTGAGCCACCGCCCCTGTCAGGGCCAGACTCAGTTTTTATTCTTCAGGAATTCTTCCTTTCCTTTCTCTTTCCTGAGGGGCCTTGCCCTTGAATGCAACCAACCCTCAGGATATTACCTGTCAGACGTTCCTTATACATATTGCCTTTCTTCTGGTCGGAATGGTTCCTAATTAGGACTGAGTTAATTAACAACAGCAGAACCATTAAAATTCCTCTTTATAAGAATAATGCCATCCTTTTTACCATTCTCTGGCTGTAACTTGCTTAACACAGGAGTAGGGTGGGGATGGTAAAATGAAGGGATACAGAGGTGGCTGTTTAAACAAATACAGTCTTTGGGAAGAAAAATCTTGCAAAGGCAGGTTTTGCAATTTTAATTTTCCAGATACCTGCCCAGGTTTTGTATTTGTTTTTCTGTTTTGTTTTTGTTTTTGCTGATTAATGCCTGGCCATTAATCTGTAGATCTTGTCAAGCAGCTCTTCCTCTGAAATAACACGTTTCCTGCTGTTCTAATCAATATTCATTACACAGACTAGAAGTTCAGGTAGCAGGGCAAGGCGAGGTGAATCTGCTCTGAACGTGGTCCTGCTGCTGGCTGTCTGCCACCAGGTGTCAGCAGAGGCTGCCTGGGCCTCGAAGATGTGAGGGCTGAGCGAGCTGAGCTGCTAGTTAATGCTTAGTGGGCAGGTTCATCCACCTGTCAAGTGGGCCTTGCAGTCCTTTAGGTGAAAATAAAAGCCTGCAGCCTGTATATGGTATGGAATGTTATACTTATGTTCAAAAGTGATCATATGACTGCTACTGCCTTAAATTTAGATTTATTTCAATTATTATCTCAAAGCCAATATCTACAACTTTAGTCACTTAGACCTCCATAATATTAACTTACTTTTGAACTGAATGCCAAAAAATGTGTTAACGCTGTGGAAAATGCTCCTGCTTATTCGCTGAGAATTATTTTCTTAAAGTTAAGGATTGAAAGGTGGCAAGCGAGTTTTGATTGTTAAAGGCTTCCAAGCAGAGGTGAGATGCTTAAACAAATTCCTTCCCAACCAAAGGCATTAGAAGAAGCTCTTTGCTGGGTGGAAGGGCTTGGAGACTACCTTTTGCGCGTGAAAAGGGGAACCTGAACGCAGTGCCCGGAGCTGTGGCAGCAGAGTGACCTCCACCTCGGGGACACAGGAATTACTGCCATGGGGTAGTGTCTCACCTCCCTCGAAGGCTGGATGTTCTCACATGTGATTAGGCAATATCATTCACTTTTGGAGCAGTTTTTAAAAAAAAAATCCCTGTGTTTGTTTCTAGATTACTTTAAATATTACAAAATGCCACTTTAAGGTAGTAAACAGAATGAAACACCAGTTTGCCATGGTGCGGAACTGCCTCTGTGGGCTCTGGTTATGGTGCAGCTCTGGTCTGGCCAAGGGCTGAAATGGTGCTAAAGAGCAGTGCCTGAGAGTAGGTCTGAGGTGGCAAGGTCTCTGTATAGCTTTGGGGACTCTGTTGGTGTCTCACTTCAATCCCACTGTCAATGCCACTCAGCTTTTTGACGCAGGCAGCATAGCTGGTAGACGCTTTCAGACTAAGATGCGGAGGAGAGACTTGGTCATGTGTAAGATGAAACACGGAAGCTGGGAAGACAGAGGAGACCCCTAAGAAGGCCTGTTTAAGGTAGGATCTATTCCAACCCCTCCCAGCTCTCCCTGTTCCAAATTCCCACAGTCCCAGGCTGGATGGGATTCGCCCGACCTAGTGAGCATTCTATGGTCTTAGGTTTCCCATATTTGATAGAAATGTGTTGGGATCTGTTGTGCAAAGGTCCTGATAACTGGCCTTCCTCAGGGTCTCCAGATCATGGGGACAGAGTAGTTTACTGGGACAGGAATTTGTGTGTGGTTCTCTGTATTGTTTCCTCCTGTCATTCCAAGGTAGTTGGGCTCTTTGGTGTCCTAGGCCAGAGTTGCTTGAAGGCTTGAAAGTAAAAGCAGCTTGAAGGCAAATCATTTCGGTCTTTCCTGAAAGTCTTAACTGGTCACACAGATTTTGCTAGGTGGCTTGAGGGGGAGGGGAAAATAGGAAGGGCTGGGGGGCTGGAGTGATTCCTTAAGGCTGGAGGGGAAGGAGGCCTGTGGGTTCTACCACCGGCAGGTATCTGTGTTCCAGGGAGGTGGGCTGACCTCAGAGGGAAATTGCTAGTCCTGAACAGGCCAGCATGCCCACTCTACTCAAGACCTCCACTTTGAGTGGACCTTGAGAGCTGGTTTGGGGGTTCTGGCAGGGAGTGCAGCTACTCGTATACCCTTGACCGAAGACCTCCCCTCTAGTTGGGAAGGTCATTCTCTTCAGTCCAGCACGCAGCTTCAGGAGGACACACATGGATTGGTGAGGAAGGAAGGGGACACCCGTCTAGCCAGCCAGATTGGCTGAGTCAAACCTGGCGATCAATGGGGTGACAGATGTCCCAGCCAGATCGCCCTCACATCCATGAATGGGAGCCACCAGATTGCTCAGCTTCTTGGGACCATGTGGATGGAGATAACAGGCATCTCTGGGAAAGCCAGTGTGAACTGAAGACTAAAAGAGTTTCCTGGAATACTTTGTCCCAGGACCTTTGCATAACCTTGAAGTAGAGGATAAAGAAACTCAGCAATGACTGTGACTGAATTTCAAGACAGATGGGGATTTGGAATCAGACTTAAGAAAATAAAAATAAGAAATTTCTTTCATACATGTGTTTGTAATTGCAAATTCATACACATCTTACCAGGCTGGCCCAACCTAACATTTAATAAAGGGCAATGTAGCTTCTTGGTTTCAGTTAACAACCAAAAGGATAATAAAAGTGGAGCACAGAATAAAATCCTCCCAAATTATTAAAAGAACCCCCCAGTTTAGTGGAGAGTTTAAAAATATATGTATTTTATTTTTCCCAAATTAAAAAAAAAATTGCTTCTTGGCCTTTTGGCTAAGATCAAGTGCAGTAAAAACGAAGACTTCCACTACAATTTCTTGACCTAACCCCTCTCCCTAGTCTCGGGCCCTCCATACTCTCAGCTGTTTCTCCTGCTGTGTATGTCCATATTTCACCTAATACGCTCCTGTTGCTTTCCTTGATGTGCCCGTTTCAGGGGGAACCTATTGACTCCCTGCTGTGGCAGGCAAGGGTTTTGCTCTCTCAGTACTTTCTCACCTTTCTGCCCTTCTCACTCTATTTGGACAGATTTTCGTGAAGTCAGCATTTAGTGCTTACATTGTGTTCAAATTGTGCCATTTCTTGGGCATTTAAAAATATGCTTTTCCTTTCATTTGTATAATTGTCTATATACTTAAACATACTTTTTTTCCATCAGATGGGTCATAAGGCTTTAATTAGTTTTTTTTTTTCCAACTGTTGAAACACATCAGAGCCTCTAAGCTCCTGCTCCACCCCATCTACGCCGAAGACCTCTGCCCCCTTCGGGGTGGGTTGTAGTGGAGCCTTCCTTCCTTGCTTTCCTGGATTCTTGGTTTCCTGAATCCTTTCTTCTTTCTTCTGGTTTCACTCATTTGTTATGCTGTGGCATGGTCTCCAGGAGTTTCCTAAAAATGGGTGCGTAGTAGTACATGCTTTGAAATGTTTGAAAATGTCTTGGTTCTCTCAGACACTGTTGCTAGGCAGTAAGTTCTAGGTTGAAAACACCTTTGCTCAGACTTTTGAAGGTGTGGTCCCATTGCTTTCTAGTTTATAAGAAGCTGTTGAGAAGGCAAATCCCATTCTAAATTTCATTTCTTTTTATGTAAACAATTTTTCTCTAAAAGCTTTTAAGATACTCTCTTTATCCCAGGTGTGTGGAAATCTCATAATTACACACTTTGGTGAGGGTGTGTTTTACGTCTTTGGGCTGGGTATTTGGTGGGCCATTCTAATCTAGAAACTTGGGTCTTTCAGTTTGGGGAGTTTTCTTGTATAGGTTCTTTGGTGATTTCTTTCCTCTCTGTTTCCTCTGTTCTCTCTGGCATTCTGGTTCATCAGATATTGGGCTTCCTGGATTGTTGCTTTGAGTGCTTATCTTTTGCCTCCTGATTTTCCTTTCTGAGAAGTTTACTAAGTTTTATCTTCCAATTTTTCTATCGATTTAAAAATGTTTCTGCTATTAGATTTTCAATTTCTAGTTCTTTATTTCTTTTCCACAGTATCTTTTTTCTTATTTTATGGGTAGAATATCTTCTCTTTTCTCCCTAAAAGTGTTTGTTGTAGTTCTGTTTAAATATTTTATTCTGCTCCTCACTTTGTCTTTGTTTCCTCTGGGTTCTTGTTCTCAGTTTTTTTTTTTTGCTTTGATTTCTTTCTTACATAGCAGAAGCACTTCTCAAATATATATCTATTTATATTTAAGCTTGAGGTTTACTTCAAAGCTCCTTGAAGGCATTCTAGGCTTTGGTGGAACCTGGCCTTCCCCCGTGTTGCAAGTCCCAGAGTCCAGAGAATGAATTTCCATCCCCTTCCTGGGAATGGACTGAGGCTCCCAGAATTCATAAGGCTGCGTGAGTCAGCTCCTTAGGGGTGTCACTTTCTGTCAGCACCTCACTTGGAGCTTGCTTAGATCTACTTTGGCAATTCTGTTCCTCTATCCACTTTCCATCTTCAAAAGTGGGATGAACTGTCTTGTCCCTGATGTCTTCTCTGTTGGTTTCTTTGTCTTCATGGGTTTATATCTAATTATCCCTTTACTCTCATTTTATGGGGTCTCCAGAGGAGATGATAAAATGAATATGGGGTCTCTTATATTTAATGGGAAATCTCCCTCCCTCTCTCCCATCCTCCCTCTTGTCTTCCTAAAAAATTTAAGTACAATTTACAAAAATGCACAGATCTTAAGTGTACAGTTATATGAGTTTTGATAAATCTATATACTATATCCCTCTGTAATTTTATAGAACATGCCCATCACCCCAGACACTTCCTTAATTCCCCTTCGAAGTTTCTTCTCTGATTCTCCACCACTTAAGTGAGGGCAATGCTATTTTATTAAAACAAATCAAGAACAAAATTTTTGTTTAAATTGAACTTCCCTATTCAGTAGTGAAGAGAAGTTTATTGTTCCCTAGAAGCATTTTGAGGAAATATGTTTCCTTCATGACTAACAACTTCATGTCACATGTTTATTTAAAAACTCAATCAAGATGGCAGCACAGATAACCCGGCTTGAGTCCTCACACAACCACATCAAAATTACAACTAGAACAGAGAATAGTCACTACTCAGCACCATCAGAAATCAAGTTAAATGGAAATCTGACAACTATGGAATTAAACCACATCCATCCAGACCAGTAGGAGGGGTGCAGATGTGGACCAGGCTGGACCCACATCCACAGGTGGTGGATAAAAATTTAGGAGGGATATCTCAGGAGTGAGGAGATCCAGGCCCACACCAGACACCCCATCCTAGGGTCCCAGTGCCAAGAAGATAAGTCCCCACAACTTCTAGCTGCAAAAACCATCAAGGATTGAGTTGGTGAACAAAATGGATGGATCCCAAGCAGTTCCACTTAAAGAACCCACAGATGAACTTACTCAGACTCACTCTCTCTGAGCTCCAGCACCAAGACAGCAGTTTAAAAGGCACCAGCGGCACACAGGGAAGAACTGAAGTGTCTGGCATTAAGGTGGTAGCGGGGGAACAGCTTTCTGCCAGACAGAAAGGTGGGGAGAGACCATTGTCCCTTTTCTGAACCCTTCCCCAACAGAGCCGCAGACCTGAGAGGTAGGTGCCATATTCGAGACTCCATCAACCTGGCTAACAGTTTACCCTGCCCTGGAGATCCCCTGAGTCTCCGTCCCACCCAACTTACAGCTGTTAACAGTGGCTTTTTCATATGAATAGCTGGTCTTGGCTCCTGCTTCACAACTTTCTTAATCCTCTCAAACAAGCAAGAGCCAGCCTCAGTGACCCCCAGGCCATGTACTTCTTGCTAATTGGCCCTAGGCCTGGCATTGGCAGTAGCCAGCTTAGATTCACTGCTGGATTTCACATGGGAATCTCCAGAACAAGTAGCAGCCATCTCTGATTTCTTTATTGCTCATATAGGGTGGCCACTTGGCCTGCACCACCCAGGAAACCCCAGAGCCTGTGCACCCAGTGGACAGCTACAGACCACATTGGAGCACCACCACCCTGCCCTTTCACAGCTATTCCTCCATGGAGGGCAGAGTTTGGTGGTCAGTGGTCACAGCCAGTCCTTGCAGTTGACTAGACTGGGTAATCTCTCTCATTGATCTGCCAACAGCAAACAAGGCTCAACTACAAGAGGAAGGTGTACTCAGCCAACATGAAGGTGCACCTCAAGTACTTAGCTTGGGTGATGGGGAGGCTGTGCCTCTGGACCTACAGGACACTTCCTATATTATGCCACACTGCCAAGACAGGGATCCGTAGCAGCTCTACCTAATAATAGAAACAAACATGTGGAGGCTGCCAAAGTGAGGAGACAAAGAAACATGGCCCAGACGAAAGGACAGATCAAAACTCCAGAAAAAGAACTAAACAAAATGGAGATAAGCGGTCTATCAGCTGCAGAGTT